>CBVK0100070908.1:0-12673 GCA_900067695.1 Picea abies
TATGTCCCCTAGGTCCCTTTTTCCGCCTTAGCCCACGAGAACGGGTTAGGTTAGCGGAATTTCCACCATGGTGCCTTTGTGCGGAAGGGGACATTACAGTCCTCCCCGCCCAAGATTGCTTTTCCTCAAGCAAACTCAATCTTGGATGTTGAAGCACTTGTTCTCCTTCCCAGGTTGCATCTTCTGTAGGCAACTCCTTCCATTTAACCAAATATTCTTTGTTGGTGCAATTTCTTAGCCTGCGTTCCCTTACTTATAAGATTGCTTCAGGGACTAGAACCAACTGTCCTTCGTCCAAGGGTGGCAACTCAGTGGCAACCCACTGCCTTCTTCAGGCATGAAACGTGGAACACGTTATGTATCTTACTACCCTCTGGCAGCTCTAGCTCGTATGCCACCTCCCCAATTCTCCTTGAGATGCGATAAGGACCATATAATCTAGGTTTTAGTTTTTCTGCCCCTTTCATTTTGAGTGAGGATTGCCTAATAGATTGAGTTGATGGCGATCTTGACTCTTAATAGGGCCTTTAATCCACCTTTATTGTCCTCGGGCTATGATAAAGGTACTCCACGTCACTCTTCTTCCATGTGTATTCACTCCATTGGAATTGTTAATCTGCATGCTTCCAGTTTCTTTGATGCAAGGGCGAAAACAATAGAGGAAGACCACATGGTAAGTTTTTTAGCACCTTCGGGAGAGAGAGAAAATTTGTTGAATAGATTTGGCCATGATCTATTTCAAGAGTCGGTTAGGGTTGGATGTAAAGGGTGACCGACCAAAGCCTATTCATGATTGTATTGGTGGTGCAAGGGGTCGGAAGAGAACTGGGGTTTCTCCACATGATTGTATTGGTGGTGCAAGGGGTCGGAAGAGAACTGGGGTTTCTCCAAACTCAAGGCGTATCAAAGGCATGCTCGAAAGAAGGAAAACCTGATTTGCCTAAGGGATGAAGTGAAATTGAACCAATTGGTTGGGCTTGTTGTGCAAGCATTGGTTGGAAGATTCCAAGGCCAAAAGATGAGTACAAAAACTCTAAAAGAGTGGTTATATCAAACACGGGTGAGAAGTCTAGGCTATTGTCCTCGTTTCCACCTGTTAGTTGAAGGATGGATGGATTTTGTTCTTCAACCTGTAGAGAATGTGGAGAAGATTTTGAGGAAAAAAAGGAGATGGGACTTCATTGTATTAATTTTCAAGCAATGGAATCCTTTCTTTGATGTGAAATTGGAAAGATCTTATATTGTCCTAGTTTGGGTAAAATTACCAGGCCTTCCAATGGAGTTTTGGTTGTCAAACATCTTTCAGAAGAATGGGAAAGCCATAGGCACTTTTATGGAAGCGGATATAACTTTTATGGAGATGCGGGTTATGACATATGTGAGGACTCTTGTTGGCCTAGATATTCAAGATGGGTTACCAAAAGAGATGTACATCCAACGAGGACCCATTACCCACCTATAGACTTTAAACTATTTGAGCATTCCCTTCAAATGCTTCAAATGTCACAAATATGGGCACTTGGTGGCAGAATGTTCTCTTAAGCTCAACTAACAAACCAAGGTAGAAAAGGCAGTCTCCAATCTCAATGACGAGGCAAAGAAGAATAGTTGTAATCTCAATTTGGGGATAGGATTTCTCAAAAGGAAGTAGGAAATAATATAAAAAAGGTAGAGTACGCTCCAAATTTGTTGCTCGATATTCAAGAGGTCATACCTATCTCTTAACCTGCTCCAGAATGAGCTTGCGATGAGGTCAAGGAGGCACCCTCACATCCTCAAGATGTTGTAGACAAGGGTATGTATAAATTTGTATCTCATAAGAATATACCTAATAATATGGATATATTAGGGTTTGATAATAAGGATTACCCAAATCCTTGTACTGGAAATGATTCTCATAAGGAGAAGGTTACTTCCCCTATCAAGTCTGGGAAGTTAAATATTTAGGGGGTAGATCAATGTGCAGTTTCCTTCAAATCAAAAATTGATAATCTTCTGGTTAGACCTTGCTCCCCTGCTGAGAGAGGTGGAATTCAAAAGGCTCTACAAGATACTCTCTAAGGCCTAGACCTCCCTGGGAATAGGGTTTTTGAACAAGTGACAGAGGGAAGCTTGGGTATGTTTGAGACTATTGGTCTTACTAGATCAAAAAGGGATCGAAAATCGACCATGTCATTGGCGCAAGAAACTACTATAAAGGAAATTTGGGTAAGCAAACAATGTCCTATTGAGGGGGTCCTTAGAGCAATACATAACCCTAGGGAATACACTCCATGATTATCATGACTTCAAATGTGAGAGGGTTAGGCTAACCCTTAAAAAAGAAGGCCCTTCATAGTCTTGTGGAGTACATAAGCCTAATATTATATTATTGCAAGAAATTATGATTGATGGTCAAAAATGTGTGACATAATTGGAAAAGCTCCTAGGTGAATGGGAGTTCTATTATGTGGACCCAATGGGTTGTTCTGGTGGTTTGATTTCGATATGGAGAAAAAGAAGTTTCAAGTGTACTAATATATTTTTATTTGATTTGGGGTTAGGTACAATCTTATATGCTCAAAAGTTTGAAGATAAGATAAGATAAGGTAAGATCATTTTATTAATGTCCATTTAATGACCATTGAAGTAGGTCAACAGAATTGCCAAGTACAATGATGTCAATACAAAGAGGGTGCTCAAACATGGCTCCTATAAAAAGCAAGATGCATAAAATGAAGTGTTGATCTAAGCTAAAGCATGAGAGCTAAATCTCCAAAAACGAAGAGAAGATTGAAATAAGGATGTACAATGTGCATGGGTCCAAAATATGGAGTGCCCAAGAGGCCAATGTATCAAGATCCGCTAGAGATAGCTCCCCTAACATCCAAGGGCGAGTGGAGAAAACTCAAGATAGAAAACTACCCAAAGGAGGGCTTGGAAGAGGATCTGGACTACGTACTGTGTTGCTACCTAGAAGAGGTAAAACGCCATTGGGCCTGGATGATCTCGTTTGATTGTTGGGATGGGATATAGACTAACCAAGTTGTTGAGGCCTCTGAGAAGTGAGGATAGTCCTACAAGTCGCACTAATCTGGAATTGGAGCCAAGGTCGCTATCCATTTGTCTCTTAGTGCCCCTAGCAAACGGGAGCACCATAAAAAGGGAAGTGATTATCTGGGTGGAAACTTGTCTAGGAGGTGGCCAAAGAGTATGGGAATGAAGCTTGAGCCTCCTGCATGTATAAGGCCAACCATCTCTGGTCATAATACCTGAAGAAACTGGATAGGGTCTGTAACTCCCTGAAAAGACAATGGTACCGCCCTTGAATCTCGTAGTAAAGGGGGTAGCAAACGATGAAGTGCATATCTGTCTCAACCTCTCGAAGATGACATAGTTCACAAATCCTATCCGATTAGTCGAGCTAATGCTTCGACTCAACCCAAAATCTATGCGATCCCACTCTAAATTGGCCCAACAAAATACGAGGAACATGCATCCAATGACAACGCATGTAGGGAAGTTGGGCAATGAGTTTGTCTCTCACCTCCATCAAGTGCTCAACGTAGAAATCCATCTTCGAACTTAACCCGCTTGGCAAGTTTGTCCAAGTGACCTATACGAACTACATGTAGATGTCATACTAGATGATCTTGTTTAACTCCTACCTAGTAGGTAAAAGGTGACCTGGTTCATCAAGGGGAGTATCTGAATGGAGGAAGCCAGTCCAATATAATACCCATAGACTCTACAAGATCTTAGACCCTTGCAAGCTAACACCGAGCATGACCTGGGGGATCGCTAAAGCAATGGACTCTGATGTGCAGTAGGCTTGGTACAGATATCGATCTCGCCCCTTCAACGTGTCAATGAAACTTCAAACCCAATGTAGAAGTGAGACTAGGTTGAACACAGTCTCAAGTCGAAAGGGCCAAGCCCCAAACTTTGCAAGGATGATGGGCGGAGGGACTTTTTTTTGCATCTGATAATGCATCAAAGGAGAAGGGTCTACACTCTCTCAGTCGACCCAATCAAACTCTAGTAAGCAAGGCCCCCAAACCTCTGAACCATAAAGGATATGGGACAGATGAGGGTGTCCATGAGAGACATCTTGGATGGAATGTCCTAAAAATGGTGACAAAAACAGTGCCTCTTGAGAAGGGCTAAGGATCCATAGCCCTTGTTGACCCGGGCTGAAGAGAATGCCTCAAACTAAAATGAGACCCTGAGAATTGAGCCCCCAAGTATAGGTGCTAGTAATCTCGATATCCTCTCCTCTGAAAAGAAATGATAATCCAATAAAACCTTCTTCGACCCATTGAAGATCATGACCTTGGTTTTACCCAAGTTAACTGTCAACTACTGAAGATCACAAAACAAGACCAAAACATCTAGTTGTCTCTGCAGGCCCTCTGTGGATGAGGCTAAGAGGATCACATCATTGGAAAAAAGAAAAATAGATATCAAAACCTGGTGAAGAAGGCACCCATCCCCATCCTAGATATGCTCATGAAGGAAGGACTCCAGCTCATCCATGTAGATCCCAAACAAGGAGGGGGGCAAAGGGCACCCCTATTTGACCCCAATAGTGCTCTTGATAAAGTCAAACACTATATGAGCTATGCATAGACAACCAAGGACTTACTCATAGAGGCATATGATGGCTGTCAATAAAGTCTCGAATATGTTGATGGCTCTAGCCTCTTGAATAGGGCCTCTTGTGGGACAACGTCAAAAGCTTTCTGAAAGTCTACGAAACAACAATAGACTTTCAGCGAGCAATCTCTTGCCTCTTCAATGATGGCTCAGAGTGTGAGAATATGGTCAATGATCCGATGTGTTGGTAGAAACACAACCTATCCTCTAACTTGTAGATGTCTTTGATCAAGCTCCACAAAAAGCTTCAGATGAAGAACAGTAGTATAAAGGTACAAGAATATGTGGCCAACCATGATAGTTTTGTAGTTGTTAGGATATGCACTAGAACTCGATTTGTGGATCAAGTGATTAGCCTGTTGTGACCACGTTTGTGGGAAACTTGTGTCGACAACATGGTTGAATAGACCAGCTAAGTGATCATCTAGAGCGTGAAGATCATGCTTGATTAGCTCGGCCTAGAACCCCTCCTCGTCTGTTGCTTTGCTAGTATTCATTACTCTAACTACCTCCCAAACGTCCTGGTACAAGAATAAGTATCAAACTATAGGGGAGAGGTGACTTGGATCAAGAGTTGTCTAAGGACATCATAGAGGGTGGAGTTGTGGGAGAACATGGAACTAGGGTCCAGGTCAAGTGAAAGGGGGGAGCGATGGGGAAAGATGGTATGCCATAGGTTTTTAGGAGAATGGATGAGAGAAGCAATGAAATCACGTCTTTTTTGTGAGATAAAGAGATGTTTCTTACGATAGTGGAGGCATTAATAAGAATGATTAAGAGTGGGCTAGGATTGACGAGAGTGGGAGAAAGCATGCCAAAGTTGATTGTGGAGTGTCTAGCAATCCTCTTCATACCATTGATTCATAGGGTAGGAGTCGAGTCTTAGGGAAGGGGAGATGGACCGAGTGGGGTGGGGATATGACTTAAAGGTTGCTTCCCAAATGGTGGAAGAAAGGAAATCATATTTGGCTAAGGAAAACTCTAGGAATGAGAACTGGGACTCAAAGGGGAGCATCTAGTAGAGGTGGGATGAGGTGGTGTCAAGGTCCCCCGCCCATCAAATAGAATAGTGGTCCAAGGTGGGCCCAAAGGAGGTGGGTTCAGGGGAGGGGTCAACCCATAGGGCAAAGGAAATAAGAACATGATCAGCTAAGGGGATGGGGGTTACCAAGAAATGACTAATACATGTAAATTTTTCTATCCTAGGTTACCATTGTCCTAATTTTCTCTCATTAAATAACTCAAAACAAAATTTATTTAACAGGAAAAAATTATATTTTTGAACATTGCATCAATCACACAATAGCTAAAAAAATGAACAACAAAAGAAATAAAACACATACACAAGGATTTCTCCTTCTAATTAGCTTTTCATTCCTTTGATCAAAGCTTACAATTTGACATATACAACCTAATTTAAACCAACAATTGTACGGTCATTAAATCACCTCAAACAAAAGTGTATGGCCTTTGTATAATAGGGTACAGCTACAACAATACATCCTACTTTATTTATGCCTTTTCTGGACAGAAAAACACTCTTTCTCCCCTCTCAACATTGAAGCATGCTTAATAAATAGTTATATGTCCATATATTAAAATGTATGGCCATATTTGAATATGTATAGTGTTTGCATAAAGAAAAGACAGCTACAATAGTGGTATGGATTGTATGGTATGCTATACTTTCTAGTATGTTTAGCATATCTACTCATTTTCTTCCTAATGCACTCTTCCTTATTCCAACATTCTTGATCTCCTATCATATATGAGTTCACCTTCTTCTATCTTGTCCTATTTAATCTTTGAGAGAAGATAACTAATCTCTTCAATCCTAGACATTATTCTCCTCATTACTAGTTTCCACCTATCTCAATCATGAGATGTATGGATAAGACTAAATCCTAATCTAAGTAACTAATGTTTTGGAACTTCTAGAACATTTGATTCATATTCCCAAAACTAGTTGAATTAAAAAAAATAGACTTTCGTTTTTTTCTTTTATATTTCAAGTGAATTTACAAAATAGAATTAGTGATCACCTTTCCACACACTCACCTAGAATTATTTTCCCAAAATTATTTTCCTAAGTTTGATAGTCCAATGTTGAGAAAACTTCCTTAAATGAGAACATTCTCTCTAGAGAATATTCCCCTACAATATAGGGCGGTCCTATTCAATTTAGAGTCAGTTACACTCAGTTAGACTAGTGGAATTCACTCATGCCTGGAAACCTTGGTTTTATGACTAGCAGTTGCATGTGTTTCTCTCACCTCCACACGTGTGACTCAGTTAACTAATAATTGCATGGATCGGGTAACTAGGACTAGGTGGATATTCACTCTAGTGTTTATCAATGAGTATCTAGATATATCTATATCACTACTATGGCACATTGGTCACTCATGTATCCAATATCTATTGTACAATATTCACTCTTTTAGTGTGGAATACGGTGAATACATTTTCTCATTCTTTCTCTCCAATTTTTCTCTCTTCTTCTCACCTTTGCAAGTTGTATATGTTATTTTTCTAGATAGATATTATGTGTAGGTATTCACCACATCTTAAATGGTATCATATCCCATAAGCTACTAGGAAGAAGGTGCACCAACACTTTGTTTGCAGGTACTAAAGATTGAAGAACACAGAAAGAATGGAATTTATGTCGTCTGCAATTTTAACGTCATATAACTATTTGGAGTGGAAGCCAAATATTTTACTTCTTCTCAGAAGTAGAGACTTATACCAAATAGCCATGGCAATGGAATTAGAGCATGATTCCGTCAATGATAAAAATGACTTTCTCAATAGACAAGATATGGCCATAAGATGTATCTTCAGGCTTTTTTGTCCTGAAGATGGATCCTGTTATGGATCCGAAACGTCGGGGGGGGTGGGAATGGCTAAGGGAGTGTCACCAACATCTACCATTCAATCATTAATCAATTCAGCCAACCATATCACATCACATGACAGATCCTCCTCGAATTCTTGATGGCAACTCTTTGATGGCAAATAACCCTATGGAAATACCCTATTGTGCAAAGATTGGAGTCAACTAGAATAATCAAGCCGACCCTTCTCCTACCAGAGCCAACCCATGAATACCTCAATGTTAGCATCAACCCTTAGAGCCGACGCGATTAGATTTCTGGTGGCTGCAAATGTATCCTCGAACCTGGCTTCTGGTAGCTAAGCTACAAGGATGGTGGATCCTCGATCTACAAGTTTCGGCAGCTAAGCTACAGGGATGGCAGCTCCTTGATCTACACGTTTTGGCTGCTATAGGTTCCAACAACTCAATATAAAGGTTCTGGAAGCTTAATTTACAGATTCCAAGGTGCTCATCCAATGGCTCGATCTCAATATACAAGATTCCAGTGACTCAATCTAAGGAATCCGATGGCTCGACCTTTATAGATCACTATATTTAATATATATGGGCCATATGATAATCGTGTGGCCTGCTAGGACAAGATTTTTGCCATGAATCTTCTTAAGTAGATGCATACTAAACTCGAAGGGGATTTGAACTTTACCTTCTGAAGAGCGGAAATATGGGACCTTCTGTGAATCCAAATGCCCTCTTGGAATATTTTGTGAGGAAGCTGGAGAATCTGAAATTGTATGACATTGAGCCGGTAAAATCAAATCCTATCTAGTGCAATTTGAGGTTGGAGAAGGGAGAATAGCCAAAAGACTTGATAGTCTCTTGGTTAGTCACTCCTTTACTAAAGACTTGATCAGAATCAGGTAGTGGATAGGTCGGGAGGTGAATCTGATCACTCATCAATATTTTTGGGAAATGGCTAGTCCAAGGCAGAAACCACATAGTCCTTTTAAGTTTAACCCAAATTGGCTTATGAAGGAAGAGTATGTTAAGATGGTAAAAGAGGTATGGTCTTCATTCAATGAGACCGCAAGGGGAACAATTGCTCTACACCTCAAGGGGAATCTTTAAAAAATCAAGCAATTATCAGCGAGATGGGCTCACCAAAAAATGCTGAAGGATGATCAGGAATTACTAAGTGTGGAATCTATGTTAGAGGAATAGTATCAAAGAGAGCATGCAGGATTTCCTGGTGAGGGATATGAAAATGAGGTTAAAACATTGGAACAGAAAAGACACAGCCTTCTGGCAACCAGGGAAGCATCATGGAGGCTCAAAAGCAGAGCCCTGTGGTTGAGCAAAGGAGATGACAACACAATTTTTTCATAAATATGGAAATCATCAGAAAATGTCAATACAATATGGTGATGCCAAAGGGAGATGGGACAACGGCATATAAATTTGAAGAGATTTCACAACTGGGGGTGGAGCACTTGTAAAATATTTATAAAGACGAGAGCCAAGTAACTATTGTCAAATAGTAAAAATGACATCATTTTAAACAACTTTTGTAAATGGAAAAGATAATCAAAAGTTGTTGGAAGAGATCTCAAATAATGAATTGCAACTGGATATGCACAGTTTCCAAAAAGACAAGATCCTTGGGCCATATGAATGGCCCATAGGGTTTTTTCCTGGGGTTCAATGAGATAATTGAAGAGGACTTGATGAGGGTGATAAATGAATCCAGAACAACTGGGAGGGTATTGGTTGCATTTAACACCACGTTTTTAGCTTTAATCCCAAAGTGCAATAATCCAGATTCCTTTGACTTGTACAGGCCTATCTCTCTATGTAACAGCATCAATAATTGGAAAGGTAATTGCAATGAGAGTAAAGAGGTTATTAATAGACTAGATTTCTACGGAGCAATTTGGATTTTTATCAGGAAGACAGATCCATGAAGTAGTGGGTGTAGCCCAGGAGGGAATACACAGAATAAACACAAAATATTCCTTCAATGGTGATCAAGTTGGACTTATCCAAAGCCTATGATAGGGCAAGCTGGATGTATCTAAAGATGATACTGATCCATTTAGGGATTGATCTCCACTTTGTTAACTGGGTTATGTGCTGTGTCCTGAGTTTCCTTTGCCATTTTAATAAATGGGTCAACCTCGAAGTTATTTAGGCCAAGGAGAGGGCTTGGATAGGGATGCCCCCTCTCCCCATTGCTATTCCTTATTGTTGTTGAAGGACTAAAGAAAGCTATAGTGGAGGCAAAAAGATCAAGGGCTTTTAAAGGCATCAAAATGGGGGGTGGTGTTTTTCTATCCCATATCTTGTTTGTTGATGGTATTCTCCTATTTTGTGATGGCTTGAGGAGAGATGCTATGAAGCTCAAAGAGATTTTAAACTTATATTGCACTGGAACAAGTATGTTGGTAAATATCCAGAAGTCAATTGCATCTTTCTGTGATTTAAATGAAGAAGTTTGGTTTATTTCCCAGTAATTTCCATACCAACAGATTGACTTTTAGGAGAGATTGAAATACTTAGGTTTTTACCTTGAGCCTAATGATTATGGTAAAAGGGATTGGCAGTGGCTTATTGCCACGGTTCAAAAGAGATTATTTGTCTGCTATAACCATTGGCTTTCTCGAGGGGGTAGACTCATTTTAGTCAAGTCTATTCTAGAAGCTATACCCATATATTGGATGTCATTAGTGTTTGTCCCTAAAGACATTCTGGAAAAGACCAAGCAATTAAGCTATAGATTTTTATGGTCTGGATCAAGGGAGAAAAAAGGAATTGCATTGGCAAAGCGGTGGGCTATGGCTTTGCCTAAAGATATGGGAGGGTGGGGCTTGAAAAATATACATTCATTCAGCAAAGCTTTGGAAGCTAAATGCGTTTGGCACTTGATTGGAGGTAAGGGTTTCTGGTGCCAGGTCATAACTCAAGAGTATATATTTTCCTGATACTGTGGAAGAATGGATCAGATCTCCAAACAAAAAATGGCATAATTCATAGTGATCTGAAAGGAAATGAATCTAGCATTCCCATTAATTGGTCAATGGATAATTTGGAGGATAGGGAATGAGATGAGACTAAGGATCGGTAATAGATCCTTGGGTCAGCTAAGGTGAAGGTTACAAATTGTCCGAGGGCTTGATAGAGGCACTTCACAGGAAGGGTCTGTTTTTTCTATGCCAGGTAGCTCATTCATACTTAACTACAATTTGGAGGCAACAAAGGAAACAAGTTGATCTTTTAGGATAGGAAGGGAGAGTCTCTGAAGAATAGGGAAGATACATTCACACTCTTAGATGCAGCCATGCTAAAATTAGGGATGATGATCATGAGCTCATTTGGGGAAAAAAAACATCAAGTGGGGTCTACACTCCTAAATTAGCTCATTAAACCATTTGTGCAGTTGAAGGTAGGGAGGATCAGGTCTGGTGAGGATCGGGTCTGGTGGTGGAAAAAATTATGGTAATTTAAATGTTCTTTAAAGGTTCAGATCTTTATGTGATTAGCCCTGAACACAAGGCCCTTACTTGGGAAAAGTTTCAAAAAAGAGGCATGCATGGACCTGGTTAGTGTACACTGTAATATGTATACTATGGAAGGAATGCAATGAATCCATTGATCATTTACTTATGTCTTGACTCTTGTCCATATACAGAGCACGTTTAGAAGGAATTAGAGAGATTGACAGGTTTAAGGGAGGCATGGGGAGGCATCACAATTGGTGAAGGATAATAGAATTGAGGCTCAAACACTGCTGTAAAAAGATTCAAAGCCTTGCCTTTGATAGCTGCTTGGGGAATCTGGTTAGCTAGCAATGAAGGTAAAGTGATTCCTCCTATCCAGTGTACTGTTCAGAGTATATCTGTTCTAGATGGGTTTCCACAGGTGTCAAGGGTCGAACCACAAAGACAGGTCACTGAGGAACAGATAGATAAAAGTGGTGCACAGACCTACTTTGATGGGGCTTGTCAAGGGGACCCACCACTGTGTGGTTCTGGAGGTGTGATTTATCTCAATGAACATGTTATATCTTTCAAGGCTGGTTTATGCAGAGGGGCCAACAACTTGGCTGAGCTTATGGCCTTGAAACTACTGCCAATTCTGTCAGCTGAAAAAGGTGCCCAAAAATTACAAATATTTGGAGACTTAAAGTTGGATGAATAGAACAAATACATTGGAAAATTATAATATGAGGCCTGTATTTGAGGAGATGCAACTGGATCGAACAGTTCTTAATTCATTATCGTTCAACATGTGTACAAAGAGAGGAACGTGGATGCTGATGGACTTCCAAAGTTGGATTGCAGTTGGATTTAGGAGCTTAGCAAGGAGAAGGTGGAAGGACATTCCACTGAATATTTTCATACTCCTTTTATATAAACACGGAAATGCAAAACGTGAAGATGTATATGTAGTTTTTTTATGAACTGTTTGTGTATATTTCTAGGAGCTTATTTTTTAACAGACTAGCTGGTTCCATACCAGAGGAACTTTTCTGTAAACATATTATGGGAGATTCGGACTGTAGTATCTATTTTTTGATGACTGTTATGGAGCAGAGAATATATTGAGTTATGCTTTATTGCTCTCCCTGAATGGGGGACATATATGAAATGCAGTAGTGCATATATGGAATGTAATTTTGTTTTCTATTAATAAAATTACGACTTTTTTCTGAGGAAAAAAATTGAAAACTGATCGAGTCTTAAAAAAAGAGAGACAAAAGTATGAAAGAGGCTTAGAAGTCAGATAGGGAGTAGAAGGGATGATAATTCCTGCTCTGTAAATCTTATTGTTCATATAAGAGGCTTAAGATAATAGTTGAGGGAGCTAAAGCTCCATATTAGATTCTTATGGACGTAACAAAAATTTGCAGCTCATGGTTTTTCTTGCTATCTGCAAAACTTGGTTAGGGACTGAGTGGTGCATGTGAATTGGAGCATACACATACCATGAATGAAAAGCATATTCATCTCTCAATCACAAAACAAACACAACTTGCCCAAGGTGATAGAAATCCACTTTAAGGTTTATATGTGTCCATCTTTACAGATAAAAACTATATGCTTTGAAAAATGTGAAAGGAACACGTGAGCTTTCGAGAGTAACAACTGGATTGTCATCAGACCCACTAACTACTAGACTAAACCAATTTGATCTTAGATGTTCTGC
>CBVK0100070964.1:0-16423 GCA_900067695.1 Picea abies
GTGCCATGAATGACTTCATTGTTGTGTTGATGATGCGGAGTTCTTGTCACCTTGTGTAGATGAAATTTCAGTGATAACAGATGCCCCCTGATGGATGAGGTTAGGAGCATACATATAGCCGAAATTCATCAATGTTTCTTCTACTGAGAGTCCCGTTGTAAGAGAGAGAGATAGTGAGAGTGTCAAGCATGGATGATTTTAGGGGCTAAATTTTTCTCATGGGCTAATTTTCCATGCTTTTTCAAAAAATGAGATTCGCTATTTTAAAAATGATTCGCCCAAATTCTATAGGATAAAATTATTTTAACTTAAAAATCGCCAAAAAATTATAAAAACTATATAAAATCCTTAGAAATTTGAATATTTTTACAAATATATCGCCAAACATTTATGGTTGGCATATGAAGGATTAGTAAGATTCGCCAAGGTTTCTACATTTTAAAATAAATTTCCATCATTAAAATCACCCTTGGTGTCAAGGGTTACCTGTTGGAGGGATAAGGGAACCTACAGGACCCAACCTTCCATAAGGTGTGTAAAAATAAATTGTGTACAAACGAGGTGGGCATGCCCCATGCTCGTGTCATGTAACTCAAAAAAGAATGGCATTGTACAGTAACTGAAACTGTGTGTTGATGTAGATCACTGCAGTGCCCTCAGGGGTGGTCTTGATAAAGGAAGAGGAAAAGTTTGATGAGGAACATACTCTGAACAGTAGGCAATGACACCTGTAAAAAGTATCATGGATTCTGTAGGCATTGATAGCCCAGCCAAGTTCAGAGGTCTTCGAAAAATATAAGAAATAACTGCAATAGTCACAAAGTAAGACCCACCATAACATGAGAAAGTGTTGAAGTCGAATGTTATAGGGGTCAACGATAGCAGGGAGAAATTTTGGTTCTCCCTATGCCTTCTGAGACCTCTCATTGGAAAGGTAATGAGAGTCAAGATACTGTCGCCCTTCTGGAAACTGTGCTAATGTAGACACAAGGGGGAAGCGACTCCAAGAAAAAAAAGGCTTCATGAAATCTACTAGGTGAGGTTAGGAACTAAGGAGGTACATGGATGAAATCAAGATGTATGAAGACTCAAGACTTCCCTTGGTTGGGGGTATATGCGAAGTATAAGTGGACGCAATTGTTCAACTAGGTAGAGTGTGAGGGGGACAACAAGACATGGGATAAGTTGTGCCAGAGGCGGGACAAAGTGGACAAACTTAGAGAGCAGAGGTAAGTGGCTTGTGTGATACTCAGAGTATATGGACGATGTCAACAGGAATAGATGAAAAGGAGTGCCCCAAACAAGGGTGACATGGGTTGCATTTGCCAAAAAGGGAAGAAGGTCACCAAAGGTGACGACAAAAAAGTATGTATATGATGGAAACAAAGGCTTTTTACAATTTATAAAGAATAATTTGGGATGAGTGTACAAATATAGAAATGGGTGCCCCAATGTAATGTGGTTGATCCAGTGAGGGAGCAATGTGCTTGGAAAACTGGTGGAGGTTGGGGGCCCCATGGGTGGGTTTCTGTATGAGGTAGATGAAATGGGGGAAATCTGCGGATGGAAAAATTGATTGTGGATGAAATGGAGGGTTAATGATACTACAAAGGTGCAGTCAAAATAAAACCTTGAAGAGATAACCTGGGAGTCCATTGGGAAAGATAGCGAAAATGAGGAGAAGGAGTATGTGGCTAATTCACGACATGATGTAAGACTATCGGGACTCCCATCCCTAAAGGGTTGAAAAACAACATGAGTGTCAAAGTGACAAGAGGTGCTATGAATGGGACAACTCATGTGGGGGAGAGTGCTACTGGCTGACAGTACCCAAAATGCAATGGAGGTGGCAGTACTGCAGAGCCGAAGATGGGGATCTTAAAGGAAAATTTCAGAGGGTGTGACTGGAGATGCAATTGAGATTCAGAGGGAATGATTACATGCCAGTGTTGATGATATACCTGAAGGGGTGGCACAGATGTATGATGGCCAAGTACCTGCACACATGAAAAACAAAATACCTGACATGAACAATATCTGAAGAGAATCAAACATACAAGCATTTATTTGATAATTTTGAACATGAGCATGCGTCCCTGGACGAGGTATGAAAAAATGGTGCCCCAGGGGCTAGGGATAAAAAATGGCCCAGGGACTATCTTGATGTAGATGACGGGATGTTGATCCTGTGGTTGAAGACAGATCGAAAAGTGGACACCCGGAGCTCCAGGAATGGGGTTTGGAAGTTTGCCGAAAAGGGATATATATAGCTGTAGGGCCCACATTGCCACCTCATTTGTACTTGTTGTTAGAGTGACTGGATGAGAGGTATTCAAAGGAGATTTGGAGATTCCGAGAGAACGAAGGAGCTGATTCAGGACCAACGAGCTTCAGGTTAGTAGTCTTATCATCTTGCATAGAAGTAGGTTTTCAATTTATGGGCAGGGCCTGTACGAAGGGTCGTACAGGGGTTTTTATGGGTGTGGGCCCCTCAGTACGCGGGTGATCCAGAAATATGTGTGCACGGGTGCACGCCTATTATCCGGATAGCCGCACATGGGTGCACCCATAAGGGGGAAAAAGGCGCGCATGGTATGCGTTCCTGTTTTCTACACAATTGCGCATGGGTGCGCGACTGTGTAGTGGACAGGCGTGCACTCATGCGCGCTTGTGGGATGAACATGCGTGAATGTGTGCACGCCTATGGGGTGAACAGACACGCATATGTGTGCACCTATGGGCTAAACATCTACACCTTGGGGGCAAGGCTGATGGGTGCAAAACTCATCTTTTCTATAGATTTTAATGTGTTTTATAGTCAAGATGGTTGATCTAGGACTGTATGATGTGGTTGCAGGCAATCATTTGTACGATGTTGGTCTACTAGCGAGAGTGGGACTGGTCACAACTGAGGGATGTCGTGGCTATTGAGGAGTTGGGGGTTCGTGCCACTTTGGCAGCATGTGGGCTGCTGAAGTTCTTTGAGTGCCCGTTGATACGGGCTCAGGAGTATCTTCTTCAGTTTTTGATCTGGATGTGGAGTCTGGATCTGCATTATTTTATGGTGTGGGGAGAGGAGCTAGCCTTAACTACAGTGGAGGATGTATACTTTCTGACTGGGCTCCCTTTTCGGGGAACGCCCCTACCGACGAGCCTGTGTTGCCTGCGGACGTGCAGTTAGCTACCTTGGGCCTGAGGTATTGTTCGAGGGTGAACTTCATGTCAGGCTCCGTAGTTAGTATCGGGGCGATGGATGCTTTAGTTCATTGTTGTGTAGCAATGATTTTCATGAGGGTATATGGGTCCCTCGCGACTCAACGGATCAATGGTGGTCAGCTGAGGATTATGGGGAGGGCACTGGTAGGAGAGCACTTTGCCTGGGGTTTCATGCTACATGTCAAGATGGTAGGGCAGCTGGACAGGTGTCAGACCATGGACTTAGGGGACTTTGCCTTTGAGTCTATCTTGGTGGCCTGGTTTTTGGAGAGGGTGTCGATGTTGCACCCTAGAGTTTTATTGGGCGCACCTGGTGCGTGAGAGCCACGATTGAGGTGATGGCCAACGATATTGATTCGCCATGGTGGTGGTGAGGGTGGCCATTTTTTCACAACCAAGGCTGCACAGGTGTGGTGATAGATGTCACAGATCATACTGCAGTATCCATACTATGGGGTTGACTTTCAGGGTGATCCGGATATGGTGTTACCTCCAGGGGAGGTGTTCGACCATCGAGGTATGTTTGTGATTTTGATATGTTTGATTTTTGAGATAACATGAAATGTGTATTCTGTATAGATGCTAATACTATCTTTTGGTTTTTTGTATGTGCATATGTGGGACCTCGCGGGCATGAGGTTGAGTTGATGAGAGCGTCGACTCGTCAGGGGCCGATGAGACTACTGCAGGGAGAGCTGCAGGTAGGAGAGAGACGTCGGCACGAGGATGTTGAGGCGAGACCAGCCAGTGATGAGAGAGAGGATAGGAGACGTCATTTTGATGACCCTGGTACCGGGCCATCCCATGCTCCTACGACGGAGATCGGGGGATATTTTGAGGATATTCGTCGTCGTTTGGAGACGATGCTACAGGGAGTTCCTGAGGGCATGTGGTCACACATCTAGGATGAGGGCATCCTGGAGCAGTGTGTGGGAGTTCCGCTAATGTGGTGGATTGTGGTTCGGCGAGCAGTAGTAGCAGGTGCTGCGATGACCGGGCGGTTACCTCCAGGTCCAGAGGGACTGATAGTGGGTGGGGCACCACCGCCTGAGGGAGGGGCAGGAGGTGGTGCTCTAGAGGCACCTTGAGTGTCACTCTATGGATGTTTGTATTTTTGTATATAGGCTGGTGAGCCCATTTTGGTGTAGTGGCACCAGTTTTGTACCGAGGTGCTTCATTGGCCTATGGATTTTGTATATGATGTATTTTATGTGTATGTAAACATTTTGATGGTACTGTTGACTGATATATATATATATATATATATGAGTATACATTTTGGGGTCTTTGTGATATTTACATGTGTTTTTTAATGTGTTGATGATGTTTAATCTATATATGTTGTGACAGGGTCTTGATGGCTTATGTGTGTGTAGAGATATCTTGATGTGATATATGCCAATCGAGTATAATGTCAGCTAGGTTATTTGTAATTTGACTCAATTGTCTTGGAATATGTGTAAATGTAATGAAATCAAAATGTAGAGATAAAAGTCTAACTTGTCGGTATTTGCAAAAGAGGCAAGGATCATGGAAACGGTACACATTGTTGACCTAGAGGACGACTAGTTGGGAGTTAATAAAGATGCTAAGGTGACGAATACGATGATGACAGGCATCGACGAGGAGTCCAATGACGACAGTGTACTCGGCTTGGTTGTTGGTTGCTGAACCCAAACATATGCCGCTAGAATGAAGCAGTTCATGTGAGGGGAAATAGAGAGTCAAAGCTGCCGAAGCGAGATTTTGTGTCCCATGGCTGGCGCCATCGACGTAACCGATGTGGTAGGCCGGTGGAGGAAGCATCTATCAATAACATAAATGATAGTTTAGACGTGAGGGATGGAAAAAAGATTAAAAACACTATAAAAGAAATAACCTAATGTAGAATGGCTACGCTTATGAGTACAATTTCTTTAAGTACAACTCGTTGACGGGTTCTTTGAGAGAGAGGCTTTTGGGGGAAGCCAGGATGTACGTGCCTTTGGTGAGGCAATGTTGGATAATGTAGGGTCCATGCCATAGTGACTCGAATTTTCCATGACCAAGGGTATCGTGAGTGATATCGTAAGCAAGGATGAGGTCGCCTTCGTGAAATGAGCAGAGGTTGACATGGTGATCAAGAAAGCCAAAGAAACAGTCCATAAAAGATAAAGCCTCATGGCCTACGCAGTTGTCGATAATATGATCGATGAAAGGCGTTGGGAAGTTGTCTTTGGGACAGGCATGACTGAGATCATGAAAGTCCATGCATACACAGATAGTGCCCTGTTTTTTGTTAATGGGTACAGGGTTGGAAACCCATGAGGTATAGGCGATGGGGTAGATGAACCCCACAGCTCGTAATTTGTCAATCTCGGCTTTGATAGCCATGGCTTTGGATGGGTGTAGTGGTCATTGTTTTTGATGGACCGGTGTAATATCAGGCCATGTGTCTATGCGATGTTCGATAATAGAGGTATCAAGGCCAGGCATTTCTGTGTATGACCAGGTGAAAATATCCTGATATTCTTGGAAGAGGGCTTTATAGGCAGTGATTTATTCAAGAGTGCATGCAACACCAATGGTGATTTCCTCAACAACTCCATTTTTGATGGAAATATCGATTTTCATGGTTGGGGAAATGTTGGCCATATTGCCTTCTTAAAAAGCATCAAGGGCAAGGATGGGGTTGTTGAACTAGTCGATATTCCCTGACGAGATAAAATCCTTGGTTTCGACTACATATATGGGGTGTTGGTTAGGAAGCGTGAAGTCTTCCTGTGGAAAGAAGAGCACTCTATGGTGTAGCGCATCCCATGGGTAGTCGGGGGTGTTTAACTCTTCGAGTATGTCCTCGTCACAGTGGAATTGGTGGGAATACAAGGGATCTAAAAGAGTGATATTGGTGACTGTCGCCATGTGGTTGTCCTCTAGTGATGAAGAAGCAGGGGGGATGACGCAAGGATATTGCGATGGTTCGCTTGACATAAACCAAATATAAAAGTATTGGGGAGTGCTAATGGTAGTTGGATTTAAAATTTCCATGGGGAAATGAACGAGAGAATTGGGGGGATTTGGGGGTAAATCCTCGTGTAAGTCATCCAAAAACCATGGAGGAAGCGAGAGTGCTTCTGTTTCAGGGGAAATAACATGAAGAATCTCTAGTGATGAGGTAAGGTCAGTCATCGATTATGTAGGGGGCACAGGGGTTTGAATCAAGGTCAATTGGCGTTTCCTGTATTCAATGATCATAGGACTTTGGTATGTAAAATGAGCTAAGGAGTTGCATAGAGAGCAAGGGAATCTCCTACGTTCATTGACTGAAGTTGTGACATAATGGATGTTAGTGATGTATGGTAGGGATGATGTAGCTGGATTGGGTTCATTCTGGAAGCTTTGGCATACTGCTACTAATGTCTATCGGAAGTGAGGTAGCGTTGGGCAATGGTGTGTATAATGGTCGCATTATGAACATATGGCACAAGCGAATTTGGTTCGCAACCCTTTTTTACTTTCATTAGGGGAGGTAGCGGCAATATTTGCTAAAGTGACGAACGGTGATGGTGTTTGATTGAGTTGAATTAGGTTACGTAATTCATATTAAGATGGACATTTGTTGGTTGGGTGTCCATCTTTCTCACATAGCGCGCAAGTAGGTTGGATGCGTGGGGGAAGTGGAGCTATGGGCTCCTTCTTCTTTCGCCTGCCCCCAGCTGTGGCAGGGAGGTTAGTGAGTGGGGGTGTAGAGGGTATGGTGGGAGTGAGTATGGGAATCGTCATTGGGATTCCTTCCATTTGGTGGGGAAGGGATGGTTGAAGAACCATCTCTAGTGGATGTAAATACCAAACTGGAATTACCAACACCATATTAGTGAGAGTAAGCATTGCGGCTACTTGGAAATCTTGTACACCTAGTGGAGGGTAAAAGAAGGGGATTTGAGTAATGGCTTGGGGAACTATTTCCCATACTAGGTCATGGCCTTGAGGTGAGGTGAAATCATGAACTAGTGCAGTCGATGAGTTCACAGGAGGCACGTGAGGGAGAGGCTCTGCGACTAGTGGGACGTCAGATATGGTAGAATCCTCCCTGGGAGGAAGGGTATCCTCTATGTTAGTTCCTTTGGATGATACGATGCATATCTGAGTGGAAGGATGAAGGAGTGATTGTGCACCATGGTAAGTTCTTAACAATGATGGGTCTTTGAAAATCCCGGGACCCATTTCGATGAGCAGGTATGCTTCATGATTAGTATGGATGAGAGGGAGAATGTTATCGATGTTGGTAGAAGGGTTAGGCTCACAATGTGAAAATTGGTCAATTGTAATGATCTGTCTGTTATGGGGGAACATCATAGTTCGAAAGATGGAAGAGGCAACTGCCTTCATAGTGTACATGTAACTACGACCGAACAAGATATTGTAATCGAGTGGGGCATTGATAACTTCAATGTCGATGAGAATGGTCTTGCCCCTGAGTTCTATAGGGAGGTTTTGGAAGAGCCCTTCAGGAGAATATGGTCATCTATCATAAGCTCTTAAGGTAATGGCTGATGGTATGAGTTCGGGGGAACCAAGTTTCTGCCATACAGACTTGGACATAATGCATGTGGACACACCTCCATCGATAATGCACCAATGAACTGTAATGTTTCGAATTTTCACTGGGATTTGAAAAGTGATTAGAGAGGGAAGGCGAGGTTCTCCACTGTCGAGATCAAATGTGATGAGTTGAGTATCTGTAGGGTCGAATTCCCTCAAGGTAGAAAGTAATGATTTCCGCTTAGTGGGACAAGTTTGAAGGACTTCTAAGACTGGCATGGCAGCTGGGGATTGTGCTAAGTCATCAACCAAACTGTAATTATGAGATGCCCTAGCCTGTGGGTTGTGGACATTTTTGTGCAATGGGATGCGAGGAATGCGAAGAGGTGTTTCTGCGTTAGGGCGAGGGATCATCAAAGGGGGTCCCGTTGGTGCTGGGAGTGTTTCTGGGGGAATGGGAGGAGACTCAACGGGTGAACGATATTGACGACTACGTGTTTGTAGAAGGATTTCTTCCTCACTGGTGAGAAGGATAGTATGATCTGTGAGATTGTTTGGATTGATATATTGTCCCAATTGTGGTGGGGTAGGCTGCATATCCTGTTGGGTGTTCATCACACCCTGGTGTGGAATGGGGTTTTGCAGCACGACTGGTGGTGGTTGTTGCACGTATTATTGTGGGGCCTGCTGAGGGGCAGGTGGTGCTAGAGGGTGTGGTCCATTTCATGAGTCTTTCATCCATTTAAAATAAGCGATTTTGGGGAAATGATGAGTATAATGACCAAAATCACCGCAAACGGCACAAGGGAAGTTGGTTCGAAGATTATTATTATTTCTCCCTTGATGTTTGTTGTTTTTTCCCCCTTGGGGGTTGTGATTCCCTTGATTTTGGTTGCCCCCAGTAGGTTGGTTCTGTTGGGGGTGATTCCTGCCTTGGCCTGGATTGTTATTGTTCCATTTTTTTCCTTTCTTTTTGGCATTATTCAACGGATGGGTCAGATTTTCCGTATTCAGCTGTTCAAAATTTTGATATTGCTGAACGGGAGAGGGTTGAACAAAATTCACCCCAGCGTGAGGGTGTCCTTGTGGTGGAGCCATGGGCTGGGGAGGGCCAGGAAATGGAAAGTATGGATTATGTGGGAGTTGTGATCCATAAGGTACGTAGGAAGGTTAGGCACTTTCGCTAGTACTTAGAGTATAAGATGAGGTAGAGGGGGTACCATAACTTGTCTGGATAGGTGGGTGTATTGTGGGTGCCGACGGTGGCCCACTAATGGGTGGAGGAAGAGCAACAAGGTATGGTTGTTGATAAGGAGGTGGAGGGTAATAAGAGGTTCCCCCATATTGAGGTGTGCCATACATCGGTGGTTGTTGGGGTTGTAGACTATGGTGCGTGGTATTACCAATCAATCTGTCTACTGAGTGAGACATCCCGGGTTTGTCTTGGCTAAATGGCATGGGTTTTGGGAGGTCAGGAAGTACTGTGTACAAGTACCCTGATTGTGAATAGATGAGGTCATATTGTTGAGCCTTATTGATGGCTTCTTCTTCTGATTGAGGGAAGGTGGATGCCACATCTTTATCGAGGAGAGAGACAAGTGATCTAAGAAACCATTCAAGACACTGTTGTTTGGTGGTTTCTTCTTTGCACAAAATACGTCATCGACACCACTCGTGAATGTGATCAACGATATGTGTGGATGAGGTTTGTTTAAAATTAGAGAGTAGTTCAAGAACATTGTCATGGTGGATTGGTAATTGGAAGAAGGTCAAAAATTATTTGGCCAAGGACTCGAAAGTCACTTGGGACCCCAATTTTTCATCTACATACCATTTGGCTGATGGGCCAGTGAGTGTGCGTTGAAATAATCGTAGTCGGATGGAATCATCCATAATGTTGTTGGAAGAGCACCATAAGTGGAAAGTCATGACATGGTTGGCAGGGTCATCTCCTGCCTTTCCTTCAAACTTGGGGATGTCTAAAGGTAGTTTGGTAGGCATTGCAGGCCATGTGGGGTCATGAAATATAGGATCATTTGTGAGTTTTCTTAGATATGGTATGTTAAGAGAGGCCAAATATGGAATCTGTAGTGGTGGCAGAGGATTAGTTCCAGCCATGGTGTGAGTGGTTTGTGAACCTGGCCCTTGAGGGGGACTAGTTGGGTTGGTACTTCCCCCTTTGAGAGGAAGTTGGCCCCCCACTTCCGTGTAAAGGAGAGAAGGTGGCCCTCACGGGATCCTAAGATAGTGGCCCTCACAGGAGTGTGAGAAGGTGGGGTCGATGAGTTGGCAAGACTAGTAACTCCCCCTAGAATAGGAGGGAGGTTTAGCCAACGTCTGGAATGATGGGGGTTTTGTGGGTCCCCTATGATGTCCCACTAGCTGAGTGAATGTGTGACAATTTTTAAAAATTTTACAATCTGTGAGAGTAATAAATAAACAAGAGTCGTTGTTACAATTTTTGAACTTTACACGATATATATCTAAATCAAAATGTAATCAGAAGTGCATCATACATAAAGTGTTTTGAAAAAGAAGCATATATGTGGATAAGTGGGTGTTTTCTGCATGGGGGAATCAAAGAAAACAAATGCTCGTGTCCTAAAATACGTAACGTCCTTCCTCTCAAATAGCACTAGACCTTCCAATAGTACTCAACAGTGGGGTCTGAAGTCACCGGAAGAGAAACTAGTGAAGGATGAAGTAATCAGTTATAATGAGGGGTAAAGGGTGCATATATCGAAAGAAATGGCGATATTTCCAAATAGCCACACAAAATTTGATCAAGGTGCAATTGCAGCCCACAATTCCCACCTGGGTAGATGTCCTAAAATTTGGTCACTAGGTACCTCGGTCAAAGTACGACATTTAGATTTTCATCCTAATAAATGGGTCACGGGCTAGATCTCGTCCAAGAGGTGGGTACCTCAAGGGGGGATGCACAGAACAACCGAACCTTGGCCTTTAACCCTTCATGGGTATCTCCCTGCTTTATGGTGTTAGGAACACTTGACTTGGAGGATTTAAAGTTTCCTATTTGACAGCTTCTATTGTTTTGAAAATGTGAGAACCAGATAATGGGGAGTTATTTGGATGCCTATCCCTGAAATCCTACATAGACTAAAAGATTTCTTTTGGCACCTCCTGTGGAGGAAAACTTAGTGAGTTTTTAAAAAAAAATTATATGTGGTTGTTTGAGAGATTGGGGGTGTGAACCAATCTCGTTGAAATTAAATGGGAGTGGATAGTTTCATCAAGAAAAGGGTGGGCTATTTAAGAATCCCTTTGGAGGAAACTTACTTTGACCTCCATGTTTCAAGATGAAAACTATGTGAGTGATACGTGACTTTTGTGTGTGAATGAGTGAAAGTGTGCCAATATTTTCATGAATTAGGTGTCACCTTGCTGCATGTGGACTTTGCTTGGTCCTTACAAGTGTTGATTACCTAATTAACTAAATTCCTTTGGTACAACCTTGCGTAATTCAAAAGTCCCTAGGAAAGTAGCATGTGGACATGTGGGTCCTTTACTATTCCTTTAACTCCCTATTGTGATTTAATCTAAGAAATATTTGAAACTATCCTAGATTGTGATCATGTAGGCATGTATGGGCCCATTACAAAACCTTTAAACTTCCCTAGTGATTTAATCTAAGAAAGTAAATTTCAACACTATCCTATCTTTGTAGCATGTGGGCATGTATGGGCCTATTACAAGCTTAAGATGTGTTTGAAAAATAAACTAAGAGGAGTCCCGAGGGGGCTGTTGTCCTCTCCTAAAGGTTTTAGTCTTTTTAAGGGAGATGAATTTGTCCTACAACCTCTTTCTGATTCTCAAGGTCACTTTGAAGCGTGAGAGAAGAGCATACTAAACGATTGTTATCCAACTTCTGGTCCCAATGCAAGCTTTGTGTGATTACAAATGATTCCAACTTATACTCTTAGTCAAAGGAAGCCATCCATGTGGAAAAATGAAAGCAAAAGAGGAAATAATGATTTTAAACCCTCTAAGTGCCTATGTGTTTTGACTAATCCCTTTATATGATGAGGGAACTAAGTGTGGTGCAGATTGCAATATGCATGAAATCACTTTTAAGAAGGTTAGGGGCCTTCTCCAAATCACAAACAAGCTTACAATGTGCATTTTTCTGCATAGGTGTGCGGGTCTTAGAGTATACAGAGGCACACTGAGCGCCTGTGTGTAGACCAAAACAGTATTTTGGGCACAGGTGTGCAGAACAACACTATAATTTTGGCACACGTGTGCACGATGTGCGACTGTGGACCAATAAACCCGCGCACAATAGACACACGGTCGTGAAGAAAATTTCGGATGGAATTCTCTCAATCCAACTTTGAATTAGATGTTTTGTAGGTTGGCTTGGGCTGGTTTAGGTACCTGCAAGTTAATTAAACCAAAAGAAGAGCTAGAAAAACCCAAATGGGGTAGGAAATTGATACCTTTCCCCAGCAGAGTCGCCAATCTGTTGCACCTCTTTTGTCACCTAAATGAGCAAAATAGAAGTGCTTACAAACTTAGTTGGGTTAGCTAAGAAAGACAATATTAAAGGAAAGGTTTAGAGAAAGAAACATAAAATACTAAGCTAAGAATTAAACTAAGAAATGAAATAACAACTAAACTATTGAGCATAAGGACATAAGAACAAAAAACCAATAAGATTCATGTCACCAATGGCAAGGATTATATTAGTGAAAGAAAACACCAAGAAGATAGAGGACTTTGGGTCCCTTCTTCCTCCAAGGGAGGGATCTTGGGCCCCCACAACTAAGCTCTTCTTACAGCTTTGAAAAAAATGGTGAAAGAATCCCAAGCTAATCCACTCAAGAGGTGATATGGATTGCCCAATGTAATGATGCTAGTATACTCTTGATGAGAAAAGAGGATTCCCCAAGAGAATAGCAGCAACATAACCTTGCAAATAAATTCCTTGAAAATGAAGTGCACCCATGGCTTTGTTTTATAGCACCATTTTGAGGTATTGTGAAACCAGCTTATAGTGTGAAAAAGGCTAGTTAGGGCATTTTTAGGTCTTTGACCAGCAACCCAGTCAAATTCAGCCGAGATTTGGGTGTCAAATCAACTTAGAAGCTGAACCAAAAGTGGGTGGGAGGCTGACCAATCTCATAAATGTGTTGTTCTCAGAT
Source organism: Picea abies (assembly GCA_900067695.1). Classification (NCBI taxonomy): domain Eukaryota; kingdom Viridiplantae; phylum Streptophyta; class Pinopsida; order Pinales; family Pinaceae; genus Picea; species Picea abies. The sequence continues at coordinate 12,903 of CBVK0100070964.1, forward strand.
GTGCACGGCTTTTAGCGACCACAGTCACACATCATGCGCATGTGTGCTTTTCCTGCGTTTCTGGATTGCACATGTGCGCGCGCGCCCTATGTAGTCATAGAGCACCTTAATTTTATCACTGGTTGTATAGTTTTGGACCTTTTGGAAATGATTTTGTGGAAATTTTGGTCCATGGGTGACCTCATAAATGTTTGACGATGCTGGATTCCTGTAACCGTTTGTGGACAAAATTTCAATGATAACAATGGTTAAAGGAAATTTTCAAGGAAATTGGTAAATCAATAGGCTTCTAATATGAAGTACAATTTATTTTGGTTAAAGAAAATTTTCAAGGAAATTGGTAAATCAATATGCTTTTACTATGAAGTACAATTTATTTTGAAAGTCTCTATTTATCCAACGAATTGGCTCACTCCATAACATAGAAAATTTTAGGGGAGAAAATTTTCCTTTTTAAACTCTGTATTTGTCCAATGAATTGGCTCACTCCATAACATAGAAAATTTTAGGGAAGAAAATTTTCCTTTGGGCAAAATTTAGGGGTTGAAAATATAAAATGGACAATTTGTTTTAAATATAACACATTTTAAACTTTAACCGAAAAAATATAATTATCTGTAAAATGAAAAAGTGTTTAGCCCATCATTTTATAGAGAATGAAACCTTACTACAAATTTTGTATCCTCCAACCAACATTAACCCATAAATTTTCGAAATTAATGGACACTCTAATGGAATCACCCTCAATAATTTGCCCACAATTTTTAAAATAACTGTTAAATGCTCAACCTTAATGCTCAAATATTAAATTATATTCCTAAACAATAGCACATTAGAAATTTTGGTTAAAAATTTTGGTGGGCCTTTTGATGCCTGTTTGCTTGAAGGGTTTAGAAGAGAGTTTCTTATTTATGTATTTCTTACAAACCTGGTTGATTAAATTCACTAAATGAAGATATTTAATGCCTCAACAAGATTCCATTGTCTCAGGTTTCCATGAGCCTATATCTTTCCTACATAAATAGTCTTGGGACTTAGGCCAACACCTCAAGTTGCAACTTTCTCTGAAAAAGGTCCAAAAACACTAACATCGGATATCTTGGAAAGTTGGATCTATTGACTTCAATTGTTAGAAATTCATGTGTAACCATCTAATTTTTTTCTTTTTCTTTTCTTCTTGTCTAGCTTGATCTCATTGATCTAAGGTTGAATATGCTAACTACTTGGACACCAGTAAAGAAAGACTTGCATTTCGACATTGCCTCAAGAACTTCCATGTCTTATCCACCACACGATAGGAATAGTAACCTTCATTAAAGCTATTAATTATTTCTTGATGATAAGAAGTAAAACAACTTATACTTTGTCTATATGAAAGGAAAAAAATATTATAAAATATGTGTGTAAGTGGTGCTAAAATTTATGGTTTTGTTCATATGCCACTAGTGTATAGAGTTTAGCTAAATTTCAATGGTTCTTGAAAGGTCTATGAACCAATTTCAATAAAATATTTATGATATGGTATAAATAAATGAATTCTTACATCCATTATAAGAAATCACAACTAATGCACTTGAAATAAGATTAAGCCTAATTCTTTCCATATCTCAATTAACATGGTTTGAGTCGATGGTGGTTACGAATTGATTTTGAAGCAATTTTAGGAATCATATTGTCTTTCATGTTGTTTAAGGTGTTATTATACATAGGTATCTAGTCATATCCATGCTCTCAATGGGGGAGAGGCTTGTTTGTAAGAGGAAGATGAGATAGGGTGTTTTTCCTTTAATTTTGAGATTATAGGTTATAAAATTATTTTGTATTTTCTCTATATTTCTCCAGGATTCACAAGAGATACTATAGCCCCAAACTTCACATCCATAAATAATAAAAAGTGTAAAGAGAGTCTCAAAGACAATTTTCTTCTTATCTCAAATCCAAAGATCGGTTGAATTACAATTGTTTTCAAGCCCATGATAAGCTTTCCATCCCCCAATAATCCTTTTCTCAATGCTATAATTCCAATTAAGCTTGTGGTGAATATCAATTCCAAGGTATTTGTATGCAGTCACTTCCTCCAAGTTGTTGTTGTCATATACAAAGGTATTGTAAGTGATTTTATTGGATTTAATAATGATGACCTTATTCTTATCAATATTAACACTCATACTCATATTGGAGCAAAAATCCTTGAGGATTCTTAGTTGGTTTTTAAGATCACGTGGAAAACTTGCCATAAGAACAATATCATCAACATAAAGAAGAAGATTGATAACTATACTAGTGAGAGTAGGGCCGACACAACCTGCTTTTACCAAACAATTTTCTAACTTGTCAATGTATATGCCAAAAAGGGCAGGCGACAAGGAACAACGTTGCTTGACTCAATATTGAAGTTAATCTCTTTCGACCAGATCTCAGTGTTTTTAAACTTAGCAATAACGTTCTCATACATCCTTATTGCAACAACCCTCAACTTGAGATACACTTTTATTTCTTCCAACCTATTCCAAAGGTTTTTCCTAGGAACCATGTCAAAAGTTTTTCTAAAGTCAACAAAAAACCAAAAAAGATTGGTTTTAGTATTGCAGAACTCCTCTCTAGTGATCCTAAAGGTAACAAGATAGTCCACAATTGAATCATATCTCTTAAACCCTCTGTGGCCTTTAGCTCTTTTATCGTGACTTTCTAGCCAAAGTCTAATTTGTTTTTCCAAAATAATTCCATAAAGCTTTGCTAAAATCAGGCTAATCATAATGGTCCTATAATTAGAGGGAATGTTTCTCTCCCTATTTTAAAAAGTAGGAACAATGAGGCTTTGCATCCAGGGTTTAGGGAAGCCCTAGTTGAATGCTAAATTGAAGAGCTTGTGTATGTGAGGGATAAGGGTAGGCCTTCCGATTTTAAAAATTTCAGCTTGGTAGCCTTCAATGTTCTTAGATTTCCCATTTGCAAGCTGCTTAACCCCTAACTTTACATCATCTAAAGAAAAAACTACATTTCTATAGGGACAATAGGAATGGTTTCCATGGCATTATGGAACTCGTAAAGACTTTTAAGGTAGGAATTCCACTCCCTTAAGGGAATCATATTGTTTTCTTTAATACTGTGGTTTAGAATTTGGCTCCAGAGATTCTTAAGATACATCGTAGATAGTTGTGAAAGCTGCTCTTGCCTTTTATTGATATAGTACTTTTTTTCCTTTTAATTAGGGATTTCTACGTATTGATCTTATCTAGAGTCTGAATATTGTATAATCTTAGTATTGCATAGTCGGTATGCCATTATTGTTCATCACAGTATTAGGATGTCCTCCAACATTGTGTTGCTTATGTGAAAGATGGAGACAACTATTGGTTTAGATGTGACGATGAAGTTGTGTCCCCTTCGACAATACAAGACATTTTTGAATGGTAAGAAAATGTATATATATGCTATTTTATATCCACCAAATAGGCCCTCAGAATGATGGGGTAACCTATAATGTGAGATCGGAAGAGCGGTTCAGCAGGAATGCCGAG
>CBVK0100072016.1:0-10040 GCA_900067695.1 Picea abies
GGACCAGGTCATGTATCATAGCTTAGTGGCTCTCGTTATTATGTTACTTTTATTGATGATGCAACTAGAAAAACTTTGGTTTATTGCATTCGACAAAAATATAATGCTTTTGATACTTTTAAGAAATGAAAATATTTGGTTGAGAATGAGACACGAAAAAGGTTGAAGTGTCTCAGATCAGAAAATGGAGATGAATATTACATCGAGGATTTTGTTTATTACTATTCATACCATGGGTTTTGTAGATAGAAGACAGTTCCAGGAACACCACAAGAGAATAGTGTGTCAGAAAGGATGAACAGACCAATAATGGAGCGTGCAAGGAGTATGAGATTACATGTTGGTTTTTTCTTATAGTTCTTAGCATATGCTATAGACACTCTTGTTTACTTAATAAATAGAGGACCTTCAATCTCTTTGGATGGCAAAATTCTAGAGGATGCATAGACAGGTAAAAAGGTAAACAATTTTTTTTTAAGACTTTCAGTTGTGAAGCATTTTTCCATATTGATAAAGAAAACATAACAAAGTTTGAGGAAAAATCCAATAAGTGTACCTTTATTGGATATGGTGTTAATGATTTTAGTTATCTCTTATGGTATTATGAAAATAACAAAATCAGTAGGAGTAGAGATGTCATGTACAAATATCATTTACATAGAAATAAACAAGAAAAAGAAAAACCAGAATACATAGTGCTTGATGAGATCACTGAAAAATAAATTACAAAGGTAATAGAAAATCAAAATGTACAACAACAAGAGAAACATGTACCTCAAACTCCTGCAAGTTTTGTCAGAAGATCTACCAGCTTAAGTAGACCCCATGAACAATACTCTCCTTCATTTCATTATTTATTGTTTATTGATTCTGGTGAATCAGAATGTTATGAAGAGGCAATGCAGGTAGACACTAAAAAGAAGTGGGATAAAGGAATGAAAGAGGAAATGGATTCCATGATAAATAAACAGACTTGGGGTTTTGTTTATTTTCTTGGAGGAAAAAAGAGGTACACGTATAGGCTTATTGTAAAGGGGTTTACAAAAAATAAAGGTATAGATTTTGATGAAATATTTTCTCATGTTTTTAAAATGAATTCAATTAGGACTATTCTAAGTCTTCTGGAAGTAGACGATTTACATATTGAGCAGTTAGATGTAAAAAAAAAAATCTCCATGGGGATTTGGAGGAATATATTTATATTCAACAACCACAGGGGTATGAGGTTAAAGGGAATAAAAATTTAGTATGCATGTTGAAAAATATCTTGTATGGATTAAAATAATCTCTAAGGCAATGGTATTTGAAGTATGACAAGTTTAGGATATAACAATGTTATAGTAGATTTCATTTTAATCACTGTGTTTATTTCAAAAAGCTAGAAAAATGAAGTTATATTATATTGCTATTGTATGTAGATGACATGATTGTTGAAGGGTATAATATACAAGATATAAATGTGCTCAAGAGGAAATTAGCTAATTCATTTGCAATGAAAGACTTGGGTGTTGCAAAGAAAATCCTTGGTATGAGAAAAATAAGAGATAGGAAAAATCACAACTTGACATTGTCTCAAGGTGAGTACATAAAGAAGGTGTAGGAGGGGTTTGGAATGCATAATGCAAAACCAGTTAGTACACCTTTGGAAAACCATTTCAAATTAACCAAATAAATGTCTCCCAAGATACATGAGGAGATAGAATACATGTCCAGGGTCCCTTACTCATTAGCGGTTGGTAGCTTCATGCATGCGATGGTTTTCACAAGACCAGATATTGCACATGCAGTGGGAGTTGTGAGTAGGTATATGAACAATCTAGGTAAAGAACATTGGGAGGGAGTAGAGTGGATTCTTAGGTATTTGAGAGGTACTGCTACTCATGCATTATGTTTTGAAGGTTCAAACACTGTTCTACAGGGATACATTGATTCAGATATGGAAAGTGATAAAGATAGCAGGAGGAGCATCATAGGGTATGTTTTTACTATAGGTGGAACAATAATAAGTTGGATTTTGAAACTACAAAAGGTTGTTTAACTTTCAACAACAAAGGTAGAGTATGTTGCTACCATAGAGGCTAGTAAAAAAATTATTTGGTTACAAAGGTTTATGGAGGAATTGGGAAAGAAAAAGGAGAATAACATGTTGTACTGTGATAGTGAGAGTGCCATTCATCTTGCAAATAACTCATCCTTCCATTCGAAAACTAAGCATATACAACTCAGGTACCATTTCATATGATTCATCTTGGAAGATGGAAATTTGAAGTTGGAAAAGATACATAATAGACAAAATCCTGCAGACATGTTAAAAAAGGGAGTAACCAAGGAGAAACTGAGTTCCTGCTCAGTTTTAGTCGGTCTTCAAGAATGAAGATGACGATGAGAAATTTTCCAGGTCCAAGAAGGTTCATAGTACAGTAGATACAACAACGATGGAGTTGTTGAGATTAGTCTTCAAGTGGGAGATTGTTGGTTGTGGAGCCTGATTATCTTCCTGATTCATATGTATTTGTTTTCAACTATGTTATACCCCATGAAGAATTTACACCTAGGAAGAATGTACACTCCTCCCCACGGGGGAGTGCAAAGGGGGGTTACCCCCTCTATGGGGTCCATCCCCCTGGATGGGGGTCCGGGGGAAAGTAAGCCTCCGAAGGAAAATTTTCCTTGTAAATGTATATTTTAATTTCATATTAAATATGGACCGTTCATTATAAGGTCACAGATCTGATGGTAGAAGTTATGTTAGGGTTTTCTTACCATAGAAGGCAACCCTCTTTTATGAGGGAAATGTATTTCCGCTATGCATAATTGTGAATATTGTATTATGAGTGAGGAGACTATGAGAGAAAGAAGAGGAAGTTACAACAGATGTGTTGTAGGTTGTATCCCTTCATTTGCTGGATAATAATAAAGGAAGGAACCGACAATTTATCTCGTGGACGTAGCCCAACTGGGTGAACCACGCATATACATGTCTCTATTTTATTGTGTATCTTCTATGTTTTATTTCCACATTTGTATTATTTTATTGCTCTGTGATCCTGTTTTTCTAACAATTACTTCTTTTTATGTCTAGTTTTTTGCATGAGAGAGAAAATATATTGAGGTCTGAGCACTTGGCTCATCTCCATGCCACTACAAGGAAAATAAATTTTAGCGGAGGTTATAGATGAGGTTTCTAGTGTTAGAAAATTGGCAAAAAAATCTCCGCTACAACATCTGTTATTGATAGTAGATGTTTTTGTGGATACTATAACTGAAGTTGATTATAACTAAAAATATCTAGGCGATCAGAGGTGTTAGTGGATGTTTACAAATTGATGAATTTTTATAAGGCACAAGAACTAGTGCATACATACACCTATAACAACGGTTTTTCCCACTTAACTTCAAGCACTCGAGCAGTAAAATATGAAAGCACTGAGGCATTTTTCTTATAAGTAATGGGGCTTTAACAACAAAACGCATTGGGAGAGCTAAAAATAATTAAGCATTGGGGCTTTATACATAGAACGCACTAGTGCATTATTAACAAGAAGGCATCAATGTTGTATAAAATAGTATGTAGATACACGTTATAGGGAAAAACACCCCAATGCATTAAAAATCAAAAGCATCGGTGCTTTTTTGTAACAAACAATCCCTGATTCTTGTCAATAAAACAATAGTGTTGGTGCGTATCAATAACACATGTGTACCAATGCTTTGTATAAGATTAATGCACCAATGGCCAAATTTTTAATATAATTTTGTGGTATTAAATTAATATTGAAACCGGTGCTAATTGATTACATAAAGGCACCATGCAAATTTCATATGAAACACATTGGTGAGTTTTAATATTAAATGTTCCATTGTAATTTCATGGTAAATCTGGACCATTCATTATAAGGTCACAGATCTGAGTGTAGAAGTTATGTTAGGGTTTTTTTCCCTAGAGAACAACCATGTTTTATGAGGGAAATGTATTGTGGCTATGCATCATTGCAAATATTTTATTATGAAAGAGGAGACTTTCAAAGAAAGAAGAGGAAGTTATAGCGGGTGTGTTGTAGGTTGTATATTCTCATTTGTTGGATAATAAAAGGGAAGGACCTAGAAATTTCTCTAGTGGACGTAGCCCACACTAGATGAACCACATATATTTGTGTCTCTATTGTATTGTGTATCTTATGTGTTTTNNNTCTCTATTGTATTGTGTATCTTATGTGTTTTATTTCCACATTTTATTTTAATTTATTGCTCCGCGATCTTATTTTTTCTAACAGTTTTTTATAACAATCTTATTTGATGAACTACATTATAATGGTATATTAATTATTTACATGAGTAAAAAAGAAAATGAATAATTAACATAAAAAAAATGAATAATTAACATATTATGATATATTAATTATTTGCATGAGTAAAGAATAAAATGAATAATTAACATGTACCAATTATTGAGATCTAAGTATAATAGATAGTTATTTGTCATCAAGTATTTGACGCATTGTTTCACAACACTCAACATTCAATTGAATGTTAAGAGTTCAACTAAGCTAACACTAAGCATTCAATTGAATGGTAAGAGTTCAACTAAGTTAACATATCTTGGTGTTATAAAAGAGAAGAGATTATTTTACTTATAATTATTATATTATTCTTGTTTTTCGGAATCTGTATTCACATATTTATAATTTGAATTTCACATAATGGATCTTATTTTTCCAAAAATACTTTATGTGACCATCGCTTTAATTTTTTCAAGTGACTATAAGTAAATCTATAATGAAGTTAAGGTTTATATCTAAAAAGGAGAAGAAAGAATAAGAAAGCACATACTTATAATGAAGTTAAGGTTTATATCTAAAAAGGAGAAGGAAGAATAAGAAAGCACACTATTTGTTGATTTGAATAAAGACAAGACACCATTATCATTATCATTATAATTATATATATATATATATATATATATATATATATATATATATAATATATATATATATATATATATATATATATAATAGTTTTTTCCCAATTTTACAAATTAAATAAAAAAAAAAAGAACAACAACCAGATCTAAGTTGAGGAATGGACTTGACAAGGAACATATGTCCATTGATAGGAGTAAACCTCATAACCTAGTGATAGTATAACTAATTTATGATCTTGATTCACTATCCCTTCAATGATTACACTCAGAAACAATTATCCATGCTTTCACGGGGATGCTTTTTCTCTCCACGAGTTTCATCATTGTTTTCCATTAAAGATTATTTTAGGGATTTATATCTTAATTTTGTTATAACAAGTTGAGTTTTCCATGTGTTCATGGTACTAATTGTTGTCTCCATGGTATTTTGTTTTCGATTGCATTGGATTGTCGTGGACTTACCCATTCTTTAATTTAATTAATATTTTCCACTCTGTTGGGAATATCGACCAACGATGTTGCATATAGTTATTTCATGTCATCATAATGATTTGAAAATGAATTTAAATGGAACAATTGATGCACAAATATAAAATAATTATGCATAAATACATACACATTATTTCTTGTGTTGATGAAAAGAATGATTCACATGGTTTTGTATGTATTAACCAATGATGATAGAGAGAATGGCAATGTTTATGGTTATTTGTTCTCATCATAGTTCAAATAAGAGAATTGTTCAAGATTTCAATGAGCTCAATTTTGTTTTTGTGACTAAAATAAAAAAGATCCTTCATGTTACAACAAACAAAACCTTTGAATACCCTAAATAATGCACCAAGGAAACTTTCAATTATTTTTCTAGATGACATGTGGTTACAATGAACATTTTATAGCTTGATTGTTGATGGGATAAAATATGTGTGTAACCTGCACCATGTTGATACTTATGTGCAATCATTATTGATGGCAATACACTTTCTTGTTTTTCTTTTCTTGTATTGTGAAATCTTAATAATCACTATGAGGTAGGTTTGTGATTGTTACCCTGCAGTCATAGTGGAACCACAAACAAGAGAGAAAGTTTTGATTGCTTAGAGAGCCATCATGAATCATAAATTTATCTCTCCATATGAAAATCTACAATAACCTCAAACTACTATTTATTTCCTCCTACTACGTAAAATGAAAGGGGAAAAAGGACTCCAAAGAAAAATGACAACAAAAAAATAGCAAGGGCCCATATGCAGCCTAAAAACCTTTGAAACGGGCATAAGTATGAAAAATGACCTTAACTACCAAAGTGAAATACCCATATTAAACTAGTGAATATCATTCATACCCTCTAATTTCCTGTCATTATGGGTTCTAAAACTTCTTGTAGGAACATTTTGAGGATTCCATCGTATCTTCATATGATATAAATTACTATTGATTGAAAGAAACCAAAGAAAAGGATCGAAAATAAATAATAAAAAATACCAAAATAATTTTTAATGTGGCCAATCACACAAACATGATTAATTCCCACATAAAAGATATTAGAGAACATTATTTACCTCATTTAGTCGAGTGTTTTGTGCATATTTTTCCTAGACAAGGAAATAAAATAAAGACTACTATTGTATCATCTAGAAAATGAAAATGTCTACATTTTATTCATTCCTATGTGTTACCTTCTGAGTTTTACCATCAACAAAAATTCCAAATCTAAAATCTATAATTCCATTGAATAATCATAGAGAATATGAAATGGATTTATTGACTCCAAGCCTAAATACTTACTTTTCCATAGCATTATTCTCATGCTATGTACAAAATTCTATAATCTAAATAGAAGACACAAGAAAACATTCAATTGTTTGTATCTTAGATATTCTAAAATGACACCAATTGGATAGATTGATTACATTGAGAAATCATACATAGATTACTCATGAGGTTTGATGTTTCAATGGTCATCTCATTTGGAAGGGTTTTCCTCATCCTTCTATGGGAGAATTTGGTATGTATTGTGGATGAAATTCCATTCTTGAGATATTTCCATTGAGAGTTAATGAACCTTCTTTGTTGCAAATTATTGAGGTAGTAACCCTCTCTTGGACTTTGGACTATGGATCTCCTATGAACCATTGTGTTCAAACCTCTAATTGAATAGTGTTAGTGACCCACGAAAATGTCTTCATACATAACATAGACCTTTCATCTCTTGATATTTTAATAGTCCTTGGAAGATTAGAAACACCAATTGTGGTCGATTTAATTATGAACCTTCATTTTAGGACCTCCTACATCACATCCCCCCACATTGTATCCATTCATATTTATCTCTCATCGAGGACCTCTTGAAGTATTCACTTTCCATAAAAAAATAAAATCCCCAGACATTTCAATAACACAACCAATGTGATTTATTTCAGCATTCCCTTTCCCCCACTTTAGAAGATGGAGTTTGACATGTGGAGGGTTGAAAGTGTCTATCGACATATGACAAAGATTGGAATAGAACCTCCCCCTTAAAAAGACCTTCGGTGTAATAAAGTGAAAATGGTGATTGCACCTTTGGATGTCTCTTTATCATATGTAGTTTTGTCTTTATATAATTATTTATAAATATTTTGACTTGAGGAATCACATAGAATTGATATTAAATTATACATCATGGCAAACCTCCATTAAATTTAGGTGGAGATTTGGTGTAACTAGACAAAAGAAGAAATACATTTGTGCATAAGTCTGAAATCTATAACTCAATTTATGACATAAATATCCATAAGCTCAAGCATTGAAAAAAAAACATAGCTATTCAACTATGCAACGTAAATATCAAATTCTATCTATGCGGCGCAAGTAAACCAAATTTTAATTCAGTCCAGCAACATGGATATTTGACAGCACAAGGAAAACTTGTTATTAATGCATCAACATTTACAAATTAAGGGAGAAATACATAGATATTAAATCATCATCTAGACAAATTTCATAATGCGAGCAGTCCTATGACTAAACAACACTCCACACCTTAATTATCGTTGTGTGCAATAATTCTAATAAATACATGACATACGTTATATTAAAATCAATGTGCGCAACGGTTCTTTTATTTGATTTGTGATTCATCATAATAAAATTAGTTACACGCTATAAGACTAATTCCTAAGACCACCATTATTACAACATTCAAATGCGCAAGAAGTCTAACAATCTATAACTATCATTTATGATGCAAAATCCAGATGCGAAAGAAGTCTAAGATCTAACCATCATACCTTACATAACATCCATCGTGCAAGAAATAAAAAATTCTATAACTATCATACATCATATGGAATCCATGAATGAAAGCATTCTAACATCAATGTGAAGTAGACACTTAACCAATCTTAGAACCTTCCCCACAAGGTCATCATTAAACATCTATATCGATCTCGGATGAACATGTTAAATTAATGTTAAATTAGACATCAATAATAATGATTATTTAATCATTACAAGGGAGACGATAGTAAAGGAGTCAATGAACTAAAAAAACATTGGATATTTAGAGGTTAAGAACCTTATGGATATTTAGACCCTCATGGACTTAACTAAGTTTTACCCTTAAAGAAATTAAACATATATACCTTAAATTATTAGTTATTAATCACTTCATAATCTTATTTATTAGGTATGATCTTTGATTTCACGAATATACATAGTAATGTTATTTATGTGAGTCAATTAACCAATATCATGGTTTCGGTTAAAGATAATGAGTAATAGAGGAACAACAACAAGTCATGCCAGGTTTCATTATTTTGGGCATTGTTAAGATCTAGCTGAACGTATAGATATATATCTAGCTCCATGTCATGGTGTAGGTCATGGTCTACATCAAGCTCTTGGTAATCATCTAAATATATCTCTAGCTCTGTGTCATGGTCTAGGTCATGGTATAGGTCATGGTCATCATCTAAGTCATGTTCTAGGTCTAGGTCTATGTCTAAGGGAGGTAGAGAGAGATTTAGAGGAAGGGAGGGAGATAAAGTGGGGAGGGGTAGATGTATGGGAGAGAGAGTGGAGAGATAGTGAGATGGAGGAGGAGAGAGAGGTATGGAGGAAGGGGTGGAGAGAGAGTGAGACTAATTGTGAGAGGAAGAGGGGGATAGAGGGAATGAAGGATAAAAGGAGAAACGGGGGGAGAGTATAGGAAAGAGGGGAGAGGGATATAGTGAGAGTGAAACTAACAACGAGAGAGAGAAAGAGGTGGTAGATATAGGAGAGAAAGATAGGATAGATAATGGAATGGAGGGGGATAGAGAGAGAACGTGTGAGTGTGGGAGGGGGGAAGATAAAGAAAGTGAGGGGGGTTGGCCAAGGAGTGTTTGAGTGTGTGAGAGGGAGGGAGACAAAGATAGTGTGTAGAGAGACAGAGTGAGAGGAAGGGTTGAGACATAGTGGGGAGGGTTGGATGTATGGGACAAATAGAGGAGAGATAATGTGAGGGAGGAGGACAGATAGGGGGAGGAGGAAGGGGTGGAGGGAAAGTGAGAATTATTGTGAGATGAAAGGGGGAGATAGAGGGAAAGGGTGAAAGAGATATATAAAGAGAGAAATGTGGGGAGATTAGAGGAGAGTGAGGGAGGGGGGACATAGTGAGAGTCGGACTAACAATGAGAGAGATAAAGTAGTGGTATATGTAGGAGAGAAAGAGAGGAGATATATCGAGAGGGATGGGGATAGATATAGGGAGGAGGATGGTAGAGAATTAATGTGTGAGTGTCATAGGGGGGGAAACAAAAAAGAGAGGGAGGGTGGACAAGAAGTGTTTGAGTGTGTGAAAGGGAGGGAGAGAGAGAGTCAAAGAGACCAGGTAGAGAGAGAGAGTGAGAGGAAGGGTTTGAGAGAAAGTGGGGAGGCGTAGATGTATGAGAGAGAGAGAGAGAGAGCAGAGATAGCGAGAGGGAGGGGGAAGAGAAAGAGGGATGGAGGAGGGGGTGTAAATAGAGTGAGACTAATTTTGAGAGGAAGTGGGGAGATAGAGGGGAGGGAGGGTAGATAAATATAAAGAGGGAAACGGGGGGAGGGTAGAGGAGAGAGAGAAATAGGTGGTAGATGTAGGAGATAAAGAGAGGAG
>CBVK0100072088.1:0-24633 GCA_900067695.1 Picea abies
ATAACATAATATCAACAAGGGTTTACTCAGAGTAGAAAAATATATACTGAGTTTGGAATAGTACTCATGCAACAACTTTTCAATTGATTGGAGTAATGAAAACTAGTTTGGTAAGGTAGGAAGATAAAGGTGACTGGAAATGGAAAAATTACATTGAAAAATGCTTGATTTGATGGTTAGGTTAGGCATGCAGGGTGGCGGTAAAATGAAAGAAGGATAGATAAAACAAGTAAAGGCAAGAAACGATGTGATTATTATTTTATGGTGGGATAGAAACATGTCTTTTCCCGATTGATTGACAGATAATTAGTAAAAGAGTTGACGTAGTAAATAGAAATCATGGAAAGTTAATGGGAACTATTTGTAAAAATGGAGTAATTGCATACCTTAGTACTTTACCAAGATTTGTAATGATGATCGGAATAGTTCATTGGTAGTGAAAGTTTCTTCACTAATGAATAATGATCAATTGATATTACTGACACCCACTTCTTTGATAAATGCGACAGGCTCTATAACATGTGAGGATCTACAACAAATGAATTCTTGTTGAAAGGATCAAATCTATAGCAGATACATACAAAATTTGCAACAAATTAAGTCTTTTTGAAGGGACAAGATCTGTAACAGATATGTAGCCAATGAAGTTTACGTAACAATCATGGATTCACAACAAACAAGAACTTGAATGAGTTGTAGAAAACATGATCCACAACAAATCACTTATGAATCATATGATGAAGTAGAACATTGAAGTAATCTTTCTCTGGTTCCACAACAATTAGTTCTACAATTATCATTGAAACATATTCCACCAGTTTCTACAGTAATAATAGATCTGGTTCTACAACAAACGATGAATTTTCATTCTACAACAACATACAATCAAATTCTACAACAGATGAAATTGATTCCTGCAACAAATAGTTAATAAGTATTTGAAGCAGATGAAATCAAGTTCTACAACAATAGTTAATCATGTTCTGCAACAATCATTGAAGTCAAATTCTATGTCAAACATGCAATTATATCATGCATAAAACAATAAAATCTTAAGAGCTTATTTCAAAACAAAAATTGTTATATATATATATATATATATATATATATATATATATATATATATATATATATATATAGAAATTCATACTATGGAAAGTCTAGATGGAATAACTATCTAGCTTGCAATATCCAAATCTATGCAATTGATAAGATCTTTTACAAAGGCATCTCTGGATAATGGTTTTTCATATATCCTCAATTAATGGCCATTGGCCATTAGAGGAATTCAGTCTTCATCTATTGTGTGTAACTTAACATCACCATTACCATATACAATATCCACCTCATATGGACCCAACTATCATGTTTTAAACTTACTTTTGGAATATATATATATATATATATATATATATATATATAAAAAATAAATTCATACTATGGAAAGTCTAGATGGAATAACCATCTAGCTTGTAATCTCCAAATATATGCAATTGCTAAGATATTTTCCAAAGGCATATTTGGATAATGATTTTTGATATATCCTCAATTGATGGCCATTGGCCATTAAAGGAATTCAGTCTTCATCTATGGTGTGTAACTTAACATCACCATTACCATATAAAATATCCACCTCATATGGACCCAGCTATCATGTTTTAAACTTACTTTTGAAATATTTTGTAACATCCACACTATAATTCCTAGTTTAATTAATGCTTAATGTAGATATAATATGTGTCTATGGCCAAGTGATGTAATATGTGAGTTGTATTTCTATGTTTTAATAATAAAAATATGATTCCAGATGCTAAGGGGACATGGACAAGAGATGGGGGTTGAATTAATCCACAAGAGAGGGGAGTGTCTAGAATAATGGCCAGGAGGGGTCCAAGGGGGAATTACCCATGTATATTAATTCAATCCATTTTCCTAAATTTTATATTAGTATATGAACCTTCTAACTTCTGATTGAGTGTTCACAAAGCCAATAATTGAATACATGTAAGAGGGTGGGTGTGAGTGTTCACATCCCAAATTTATTTGGTACATGGGGTATAAGTACAATCAACTTGGGGAAGTGTGTGAATCAAGAAAGAAAGCCAAAGGAGATAAATTTGTATGGGTTGAGACAACAGTTTTAGACAATCAAGTTATGTGCATGAGGAGCAAGTAGAGAAGAAGAAGGAGAGCTTGGAGATGGTGCAACCATGGAGGGTGAATTCTAGAGAAAGTTGGAGCATATTTGGAGCTGGAAATTGAAGAGACGGGTTGTCAGACCTGAAGAGTGAATTCCTGGGTGAGTTGCACTATAACATCAAGTGTTTGTTGTTGGTTTCTAGTAGATTTTCCTAGCAACAAGTTCCCTTGAGTTTACAACTAAGAGATTCCTAGCTATCCATGTGAGAGAGACCCTGATAAACGAATGGGATGCCCAAGGGACATGGATCAATGAAGGGGTACATTCCTTGGGTTGGGTAGGTCAAGAGGAAGAGAGCCGGGGGGAATTAGTGATAGTTGTAGAAGAATACCAATGCATTGTTAGTTTATGAGTTGTGAGTGGATTGTATGAGACCGCCCTCTTTTTTGGATTACTAGCCTCAGCTTGGGAGTGATTGAATGTTGAGATTTGGAACATTTAGTCTACAATGGGGTGGAACGTCTGTCCCAAGAAGCTAGTTGCACAACTACTACTAAGATAAGTGTTTTATCTGGTTTTTGTTCTATTATGAGTTTTAATTGTTGTGCTTGAACTCTAAGTATGAGAACATATTTTATATGTTGTTGTAATGAAGTTTATTTGTTGCATTCATGTCTATTTTAGTATGTTGTAGATGCATCAATGTAATGGTAGCGAACAATAGTTAAATTTGTTTTTAATTTGTAGTTGAAAGCTATAGAAATTTAGTTAGTTATAAAATAATTAAATCAGTTAGCAAAAACTTTTCTTTATGAGTATTCTTCATTGTATTGTCCCTCGGTTGGGTTGGGGGGAGTTACATATTTGAATACAGAATCATACAAAAGGTCCAAGTCTCCAACCCGAAATATTTTCTTCTTAAGAATTTTATTATGCCACTTTCCTCTCTTCTATTGAATAACATATGTGTTATACAAATAATTTTGACAAATTTCATCAAGTTAATGGATTTGGTTCATTCAATTCTTCTAAGATTTTGATAAGTCTAATCCAAATTGCAATGCAGTTTTGAGTTTTTTAACTTCAAACTCAATAGGAAAAGAACATTCTTATCATACACAAGCTCATAGGGAGTAAATCTAATGGTGTTTTTCCATGTGATGTGGTAAGCCCATAAAGATTTTGGAAGTCTATTGGCCCAATGTTTGCAGTGAGTCCACATAGTTTTGGTCGATATAGATTCCAAAATTTGATTAGTGACTTCCACCTGTCTATTAGCTTGTGGATGATATGGTGTAGATGTCTTGTGCCAAATATGATATTGTTTTTAATATCCTATATGAGTTTGTAAGTAAATTGAATTCCTTGATTTGTAATAATCTCTCGTGGTACACCAAAATGGACAAAAAATTCCTCATAGAGAAAATTTAATATTGCTTGTTCTATAGCCCTTTGAAATTCTTTAGCATTAACCCAGTTAGTAACATAATCAATACAAACCAAAATATGAACATTTTGGTTAGAAGGTGGGTTAACCAGACCAAAAAATTCCAAACCCACTTCTCAAAAGGTTCTATCATGAGATGAGTTTGTAATGGAATTTCATTTGATTGAGTAGGTTGTCCCATCCTTTGGAAACTATTAGAGCTTCTCACATACCTTTTAACATCTTGAAAAATAGTAAGTCAATAATAAACTAGATTCAACACCTTATGTGCAATTCTTTTATCAACAAAACTACATCCACGAGGTTCATCATGAAATGTTTTTAAGATGTAAAAAATTTCATCTTCTCAAGAACATCGTTGGATTATGATATCTATCCTAGTGAAAAAGAGATATCCTTGAACCCAATAGTACATTGCAATTTTTTTGATAACCTTCTATTTTTATTTTGGTAAGAAATGTTTTGGAAGCTTACATGCAACCAAATAGTTAGCGATATATGCATACCACAATGTATTAGTAGATATTGCAAATAGATTTTCATCTAGAAAAGTATCTTCACTGGGATTAGCTTGTTCATTATCAAAAATTCTAGAAAGGAAATACATAACTATATTTTCTTTTCCATGCTTATAAACCATAGTAATATCAAACTCTTGTAACAGTAATAACCATCCTGTCACCTTGCCATCAGTAATTATTTTTTTCATTAAATATCAAATGACAGAATGATAAGTATAAACAAATCAAGGATACCCAGTAATATAGTGCTGAAATTTATTGATAGAATATACTATTGCAAGGAATTATTTTCTAGATATTGTATAACTCAGTTATGTAGGGGTTAGGTTTTTACTGATAAAATATATTACTTAACGTTTCTAATATTATTTCTATCCAATAATTTCTCCAATAGGTGTATGAGAAACATCTGTTGAGACATGAAATGGTTTGGTTTACGAGTTCCTCCAGTTCCCAACCCCCTATTTCTTGCGGATAACTACTCTAACCACTTGATTAGAGTATCAAAAGGAGCCATGGGATAGAGGAGAGATCATCATGCCATTTATCACCATTATGTTGGCCATTTATTTCCTATTCTGCAATCCCCTTCTCCAGTGTATCTGAATTATCCCCTTCGGATATGGAAACCCCTTGTTTCCAAGAATCTTTGTTCCCCCTATCTTGTTAGAAATAGTTCATTTCTCTTTATCTAATATTTTGAGTGAAGGAGTTTGAGGTTGATGTGATAATCATTGGCATGGGTGGAGGTACTTGGAGTCTGGTTCTGGATCAATGTCGCAATAGTTACAATTATTGAAGGAAATATTGGAGAGGAACATTGGAGTGAAAAGTTTCAATTGTGGGATCTACATCAAACGATTGGAACCAGATTTGTCTCCTACTTTCTCATCGAAAATTAGTTAGATAGTTATTTACATTTTTGGTTGATTATATTTGTGGGATTGATTGTGGTATTTTGGTCATTTCTCTGTTGTGGTTGTAACTCAAAACCATAGGAGAAATTTCTCCATAAATAGAATTGGTGACTCTACTAGGGATCGTATCCTATTGGCTTAGTTTAGGGTTTTTGGCTTGGCTTTCTTGATTATTTTATTTTTTTAATGTTGAGTTCAATCTGTTAGAGACCTGGCCTTTATTTTCAGTCCATGAATCCAATCTATTTATTGTCTTTTCTTGAAATTTTGGGTGTTGTACTCTCTATCTTTAAGTAATGATGCAACCCCCTCCCCTCCTAGGGGTTCTGCAACTTCTCGGTCAAGGATATTCAAAACACATGAGCCTTTATTATCTCTTCGAGCCTCCTATAGACCCTGGATCAACTTACACACAAGTCCCTTTGATGTTACCTCGCATGTTTGAATTACTCGCACGGTCATTTTCTGGCGCCTCTGGTAACCCTAACTAGTGGGCACTAGCTCCTCTTGCTAGGCTCCTTCTCCAATATGACAACGGGCTATGACCATGGGCCATCTCCCTTCGTAACTTTGGGCTTCGGCGGGTTGGTGACCTACACCCTTGATTCCTTCCAAAAACACCTTATGCCAAAACACACGGATCTCTGGTGCATGTCCTCCTAGATCCGATGATCCAACTTTACTTTGGCCTTCGCAACTTCGTGAATATTCCACTTGCTCCACATAATATCTGAAATTCTACCTCCCAAACTCTCTAATCCACAACCACATGTATCCTTGTGACCAACCGTTAGGATTCACTTCATGACTTTGATGACCTCCACCTCTTACAATACTTCAACACCTCCAAACCATGAAGTTCTGAAGGACTCAACAATTAAACTTCATGCGAACCTCCCAGATCTGAGGGTCTAGAATGATCTCGCTCCCTCCTGGACGAATCTTGCTCATTAAATTGGGGAATCTTCAAGGGATCCTCCCTTATTGAATAATTCTCGCCTGTATCTCTTCTAAGCATGTTCTTCCTCAAATAGTTTAACTCCTCACAACGTTTTCTTCGATACTTAGTCGAATTTGACCCTATGCATGCCTTACACTAGTTCTTCTTGACGACTTACCTCCTTTGTGCTCGACTCTTCACATCTTACAATAGTCTTCTACAAATAAACTTAGCCATCCCTCCTAAGCTCCTAAGTCAAAAGACTCTGTTGCACACTCCTTGCGGACAATATTCACTCTCTGCATACAAAGCTCCAATTTATCTCCCTTGTACTTGTCCTCCTCAACACTCGGAACTTCTTAGAATGACCTCTTCGATACTTATCCAAGTATCGATGGTGTGCATGCCTTGCGACAAACTTCCTTCAACTTGACTCTTGATGGGCGACTATGCACTCCTTGCAACGGTCCTTCCACGCCTCAATTGTTCCTCCTAAACAATATGAATCTAAGTGTGTTTCTTCCTATACACACCTTCAAGGTATCCCTCATGAACTTCTGAGTCAACATAGACTCTATCGACGCACACATTGCTAACAATTATGCACTCCTTGCATACAAAAGTTTCACGTTATCTCTTCTGAGATTCTGAGTTGAAACAGACTCTGTCAATGCACACCTTGCAGACATTATGCACTCCTTACATAGGCTCATAGAAGAGAAGCAATTGAAACTTATCTAATATTTCACAGATTCATACATTCAACCATGTAAATGCATTCATAACATAAGAGAAAATAATAACATAGAATTGAAAGTAAACAGAAAGCCTACCATTCATTCATTCAGATAGACACAACAACTCCAAAACCAAACATGTGGAACAATGCTTCTCTGTTATATTCATTCAAATTCTATATGTACATGGGCTTATACATGCTCTTCCACAACTCTCAACTAAAATTCAACAACAATCGACTAAATTGCAACAACTATCAACAACTACCATAATCTTTAACAACCTCATTTGGGAAACAACACATTTATTTATACAAGAGGGCTCATAGATATTTTCCCTCCAACTACCTTAGTGTTATCCTATCGAAATAAAATCCTTCAACTACTAAGGATTTATTACAATAAATGTCTGTGACAGACAAATAAGAGAAAATGCTTCGAATCTGTACTGCAACTACCACATTAAAAGAAAATACATTGCCCGTCGATCTCATGTGATCGTCCAGCTCCAAAACATTTAAGATGTTATTAAATTTCAATCTTTTTAGAACATTTACGTGATATGCCTTCTTAAATTCTAAATCATCACTTCAAAATGCGCACTAGTGCACTGAGCTATCCTCCTCTTGTGCTTGATGACGATGCTCCTGCATCAAGTAACACAAGCATACATATGCAACCTATAATAGGTAAGGGTGCATACATATGCACCTTTCCTTGGTGACAGATGTGTACATGTCATATAAAGAGGTATTTTTTATACATTTTTTCTTGGTCAGGGTCTTGTTTAGGTCTCTGGGGTTTTTCTCGAGCTCTCCTAGTTTTTGTTAGTTCCTTAGCAGTCTTGGAATTCAATCTTTATCTATAAAAGAAAGGAAAATAATTTGTTTATGCTTCTTTTGACTTACTGGATTATATAACTATAATACAAGTCTTGTTCTTAGGGTCTCAATTTTGTGGTGGATGTTGCAATCATACCTGAAACTTGAGTTTGTATCTAAGTTTAGTACTTTTATTTTCTTGTTTTTCAAACATAAAAAGAAAAAAATATTTCTTTTAGCATCTTTTGTTTAGTTTTTTTCTTTGGTAGAAAGAAAACAAAAAAATCTAGTTTGTTGTTAGATAGGTCTCTTTTTTCTGTCATGATGCTTGCATTTATATTTGAAAAAGGAACATATATTAGTATAGGCATTTGTTTTTTTTTTCTTATCTTGAAAAGAATTTAAAAATAAAAGAACAAATAACGCTATTCTTGTTTCCTTCTTTTGATTTTCTTGCGATTTTGGAAAAAGTTGCATTGTGCATTTTGCATTTGAAAGAGAAAAGATTGCATTTCAAGGTCTGAAAGATTGTTCATGCATTTTTCTTTCTTGAAACTCTTTTTCATTATGGAATTAGTATGAAGTTTCTTTTGCCAATGTTCCTATAGGTTTCATTTTGCAAGAGTCTCAAACAACATCAGTTGCACTTATGTACCCTTTGAGTAAGAACAACCACTTAAAATAAATGCTAAATTAAAATTTACTAGACATTTTGTTTCTAGGGTTCATCAACTAGTCTAGGCTAAGGCCTTGGAATAGGTTCGAGAGTAAAATATCCAAGGCCATTTAAATGAACATAGTAATCTGACTTAGGGAGTTTTAAAATCCAATTATCGTCTAGGTGTGGTTGGGAAACTCCTCTAACACAAGATCTAAACACAAGGTCGTGTGAGGGTGAGCGACAAAGATTACCATTCCAATACTTTTCCAAATGTCTATGGATTGTTGTGTATACAGGGGTTTCTTGAGTACCGATTAGACCTCTACGATGTCGGTATTTTTGGAGATTTGGGCTTAGCTACCCTACCCATACATATGATCCTGACTATTGACTATTCCCCTCAACTCTGACTTTGAGTTGGTAACTTTAGTTTCTACTGCTAGGTATCATAGAGGTGACTATAGGGGGATTCCCTCGATACCTAAGGCAAACGTTGTATCACAGTTCTAGTTCCCATGTTGAGTTTTGGAAGGTCCCTTTTCCACTTTTTAATTACTTTTCACTTAGGACCTAATTCATGTGGTTTGATGTTTTGGAGAAATTCTTTGTTTGTGATGTTTCTCTTAGGAATTTTTAGTGGAGTGATGCTTTGTGTAATTGGCCTTAAGTTGTGTCTATACCGTCACTTTTGGATCATTGATTCAAGGTGGTTGACCAATATCTCCATTGGTCGGGAAGGACCTTTGGTATTTCTCTTGAAAGCATGGAGTCGCCTCCTAGAAGGCATCTGTTTTTATACCACTGGTTTTCCAGATTCAATGCATGAGACTTTTTATACGTGAAAAATCCTACAAGGGATAACCTATGCATAATAACATCATGGATACATTTCTTGAGGATACCAACCAAGGGACCCCTTCCTAAAGGGATTGTTGTGCTTTTCCTTTCTTTGGAAATGGTGGTTCCCCCTTGATGGCCACTTTGGAAATTCCTCAGTTGAATATATGACTACTATTTTTGTTTTGGACCACTCTGAATGTACTGAATTCTCTTGATGCTTCTTATATGAGCACCTTATGTCAAGGGAATTGATCTGATCTTTTACCTTCCTAATTAGAAAATTTTACCCCTCTTCCTCCTTCCTCATATGGTGAAATTATAGCTACTAGTAACCATAAGTATAATCGGAATAGGAAGAGGAAAAACAAGAATAAGAAGTCACGAACCTCTGCGAGTCATGTTGGAGACAAGTCACCAACATTTGCTAGTCACATTGGAGACATGCAACCATCCTTTGCAAGTCATGTTGGGGGCACAAGTCTAGTCACTGCAAGTCATACTGGAAATAGTTCACCAACCTATACAAGTCATGTTGGAGACCATCACCTAGCCTCTGCAATTCATGCCGATAGAAACCTACCACCCTCTATGATTCATGCTGGGAAAACTAGTCCAATCATTACTAGTCATATTGGACAAATGTCACCAACGTTTGCAAGTCATGTTGAAGACATGCAACCAACCACTACTAGTCATGCTAGGAGAAAGAAATCAACCATTTCAAGTCATGTTGGGAGCACAAATCTAGTCACTACAAGTCATGCTAGTGATATGCAACCAACCCCTATGAGTCATGTTGGGGGAAACCCACCAACCAATGAAATTCATGTTGGGGGTATTGATAATGTTGAGAAATCTAGATGGATAGGATGTAAGCCCAAGTTCCTTGGTAATATATGCAAGGGAGATCACATTACTCATCTATGCATGGATATTCCTATGGTACAAAGAGTGTGGTCCTTATCTGAAATCCCTTATAATATTGAGTCACCTTCATTTTTCCAACAACCTATTCAACCATTGGTTGATGAAGTGGTTGGGCTGATGTAATATTCGAATGATCCCATTCTTCTTTTGGAGGGTGATGCATCTCTTGACCATGTTGTCTCATATCCTATTCAATCAGTCGTTGAGAAAGTGGTCGATTCGATGCAATATTCAGATGGTCCCACTCTTCTCTTTGGGAATGATGTGTCTATCGAATATGTATTTAGCATTTCCAATTGAATACCTTCTGGACAAGGGTAATTTATTCTCACTTCGAGCATGCTCCCTTCAAATATCATAACATAATATCAACAAGGGTTTACTCAGAGTAGAAAAATATATACTGACTTCTGGACAAGGGTAATTTATTCTCACTTCGAGCATGCTCCCTTCAAATTCGAGGATGGTTTCATTTGATTGGAGTAATATTGTTGAGCTTGACCTTCCTTCTTCTACACTCTTCCAAATAAGGATTGAGGTTAATTAAAAAATAATTTACCAATGTGTAGATGAAGGATCCTCTGCAAGTATTTTATCCTCCTCGGTTTGGAAATATTTGGGTTCACCCAAGCTTGTGTTAGTTATGAGTGAATTGTTGGATTTCAACAAAAGATGTAGTGAATATTTGTGGCTTCTTCCTCAGTTTCCTGTCATGTTAGGTGGGAATATTTTCCTAGTAAATATGTTAGTGGTGCAAGGCCCTTTAAACTTCAATGTGCTTATTAGGCATGATTATGTATATGTTATGAACATTGTGGTAAATATGTTAGTGGTGCAAGGCCCTTTAAACTTCAATGTGCTTATTAGGCATGATTATGTATATGTTATGAACATTGTGGTGTCTATGATCTTTCTAGTGATTTATTTCCCTCAGAACAGAAGAATTGTCACTATTGATCAACTTTCATATGATAATCAACATCCTAATTCAACTTCAACTCAGGTTACCCCTTGGTATGTTCTTAGTGTTTGAGTAAACTCTACCCCACCAAAAGTGAATTGTTTAGCTTCTTACCCTCGGTGTTCAATTGTTTATGATAATGATCCTTTATAGTTATATTTTCCTTCTCGATACGAGGTCTCAACAATTGATCATGTGGTTTATCCAATGGGGGAATGGGAGACATTACTTCCCCCTATTGGCCCGAGCAATCTTGAGTTTCCTCTTGAGTCTGATCTTACTATTTGTGAGACTGTGAGACATGGTATTTTTTAGTCCTCGAATCCTAGTTTCCATGATTTATTGGATGTTGAATTACCTTTGGATGGGGATATCTTTGAATCCATTATTTTGAATGGTATACATTAGGAAGATATGTATAATATATTTTCTTTCTTCCCAAATTATAAAGTTTACAGTTTGATTACCAAAGAAACCCTTGGCCTAAGCCTAGCAATGGGCTCTGTTACCCCCGAGCCTAGGGGTAACTAAGAATATCATGTCTCAAGGCCCATGGGTAGTAAACATGGAGTGTTGAGATCCATATTTTAGGTTTGGCCAAAGAGAGGCTAAAAGAGGGAAAAGGGTAAGGATGAGATTCATTGTTCACTTGCTCACTTGAGAGATTTAGGTGAGGAGAAGGAAGTAAAGAGAAAGAGAGAGCAATGGCTTGTCTTCTTGAGATAGGAGGGCCCAATATTGCATGAGAGGGTGCATCCATGGACTTGGGCGCATTTGCATGAGAAAGGGTGCATTATAGGTGTAGGGTCACACACATATGGAAAGGGGTGCATTTTAGGAAGAAGGCGCACTTGCTTGAGGTGTTTTCAAGGCTTGGAGAAGAGCGCACCAAGGATGTGATTTATCATCTTGGTAGAGGAAGGGGTTTGTGTGAGAGAGGCACACCCAAGGCAAAGGGGCGCATAGGTTGACGCTTGGACAAGAGGATGGCGCACCAAAGAGAGGATGCACACTTGTTCAAGGACTTCACCAAACATCACAAGGATTCTTCAAGGGAGGCGCATCTACAAGTGGGCAAAGGCAAAGGCAAGTTCCAAGGCAACAAGAAAAATCAAAGGGCAAGGAAAGAATAGCAAAGTGAAGAGGGCGCACAAAGAGCTAAGGGGTGTATTCTTCAAGGGCCAGCAGGCACAAGTTTTTAGGGACTCCATTACAAGCTTGAGGACAAGCTTGAATTGTATCAAGTTCCTTGTGTATTTACTTGTTGTAATATTTGCTTTGAGATCTCCAAATCTATATACATCTATCTCTAAATGGTTTTTCCCATGGGGGGGTTTTTCTAGGGTCGTGTTGACCAAAAACATGAGGTGTACATTTTCCATGCATGCTTAGTGATTTTCAGCCTGTTTTAGTTGTTAAAGATCCTAGAGGAGTGTTGTATGTTTTGAGGTTTATGCATGTACTAACATTGGTTAAGAAAACACTTTCAAGGGAACCTTAAAAGAGAATCCAACCATCAAGGCAGAATTTGGGGCAGAATATATCAGACATGTTTGTTGTCCTACAACAACAGCAAGGACATTTTTGTTATCTCAAACATAGAGCCCTACATGAGGTCAAAGACAGACCTGTTGGGCAGCCTTATAGTTCCTCGAAAATATGCATTTCCTACAACATAGGTTGAAAGGGTGTTGGTATTGGGGATATGATTATCTAGTTTTAAAGCCTCAGACTGCATGTTTTCATACAAGATCCGAAGAGGTAAATCTTATTACAATTTGGGCTCACTTATTGGTCCTTCCGTTAGACTTTTAGTCTGAAAAAATTATTGATTTCATTGGGGATTATTTGGGGAAAATTGTGGATGTTTTGATTAAGTACAGTGTTTTTTGGAGGGTGGCTCAAGTTATGGTTGAAATGAACATGTGAAAGGGTTTGTCTAACTCAATGGAGACTGTATTTGGGGATATGACTCATAAGAAAATTCTCGACTATGAAAGAATCTCGTTTAGGTGTGTTTGTTTCCATTTTTATGGTCATGTTGTTGAAGATTTTTCTCAGCTTTTTCTGCAAACAATATGGAGGAAAAAAGAGTCCAATTTGGTGCCAAAAGGCAATAAGTTGGAGGTCAATGGTTCTCAATATCAGTCATTTTCTTCTTTAGTCCCGAACCCGGGTCTTTTCTCATTGGATGATGATGTTGCTTTTCAACAAGTGGGTGTTAGTTAAGTTGAAAGACCAGTAGAAATCAGTTCTTTGAATGGGCTTTCTCTTCACGCCTATTATGATTATTGAAGGGTCAAAAGATGTTGTTATTCAATTTGATTGAGTGGTGTTTGTTGATTGTGTTTCTGAGATGGGTTTCTCCATTGGGGTTACAAGATCGAAGGCTTAGGGTTTTAATGGATCCTAGGAGTTCATCCCTTCCAAAAATTTTGTTCTAGATGTCTAGTCAGAAGTTGGTGGAATCTCATGTGAGTGATAGTCTAGAGTTGGAGGATCTTTCGCGAGAGCATGCTGGTAACTCTAACATTACCTCTCTTGCTCCTATTTTTCCTTTGTAGAGAAATGTAATGGACTTGGGAAATGAGAATGTTTTTCTAACTCTGCCTAAAGTTCATGTTCAATCTTCTTGCGTTAAAGAGGTAGGCACTAAGAAGGGTCTTGTTGCTTCAGTTGGTATGAGCAAGGTAGTTTTGGTTCCAGAGTTGGGAGGTTCTTTGAAGGTTCATTCATCTATTCTTGAGGCTTCTTGTCAAGTGGTGGGTCTTTTGGAGGATTCCTCTTAAACATTCTCCTCTTATAGGTATTCTCTAAGGCCTAGAAATGAAGTGAATAAGTGTCAGTCAGGGGTTTGGGTATTCGTTTGAACTTTGCCAAAGGTTATGCATCCTCTTCAATAGGGAGAAATTCCATTTATTTAATGCCCAGGAAAAATCTATAAGAGAAATTAGCCAAGGAAAGAATAAAACACTTAATGGGGTCCTTAAAGTAGGGCACATCCCTAGTGTTGCTTTAAAATGGTCATTGTATCCCTAAATATTAGAGACATGTGCAGTCCTATAAAATTGTTGGCCTTGGGAAGAATTGTAGAGGTTTATAAGCCGAATGTTATTCTACTACAAGAGATTATGGGGGAAAGTGATAGAATTATTAGTCCTTAAAGAGGATCTTGAGGAAGTCGGACTTATTGTCTCTTGATGCCAAAGGGAATTCGGGGGGATTATTGACTGCTTGGAGGAATTATATCCCATTGCTAAACTCTTATATGCTTCATTCATATCTCTGGACTGAGCTCTTCTTCAAATATCTGGATCTCAATATTTTGGTTATAAATTGTGGTGGTGGAAGCTATGGAAGATAAGAGCACCACCTAAGACCATAGTGGCTTTGCATAAACAATAAAGTACTAATGTGGGAAAGGTTAAGAAAGAGAGGTAAATAAGGGCCCGAGATCTATCTTCTATGTCATGCCAGTGATGAAGATGTTTCTCATTTGTTTCTCTTTTGTCCAGTGTCACAGCAGGTTTGGAGGGAGCTCATGGGTCACCTAGGCATACCCAATCTCTAGCACCAAGGTTCAATTGTTGAATGCCTAGATTTGTGTTCCATACGCAGAGAATTAAAGTTGTTGTGGGCACTTCCCTATACAACACTCTCGAGAATCTGGCTTGCATGAAATTCAACTCTGTTTAGTGAGAAAATCGTTCCTTCCTTTCAAACAATGGCTCAAATATTAATTCGTGTTACCCCCTAAGACTAGTTGTAACTAAGGAGATCATGTCTCAAGGCCCACAGGTAGCAGACATGGAGTGTCGAGAGACAGAATGACTAGCATAGCCCCACAGGGCCCCTCTCCTATTCATGGATGTATCACCATACATTACCAGCAGTAGAGCAGCATCCATCACATTGTATGGCCCCAAAGGATAGCATGTCTTGCTTCATGAGGTAATAAGTCCAATTTCATGGTAAGTGTCACTTGAATAATTGAAGCATTTGAATATGTTGCAAAGAATCCTTTCTTGATTATAGAACGTTTGCTTGGAAATTATACCCTTGGCCTTATTTAACCTTGGTGGGTGTCATCACGTCCTAGTAAGTTGGTCACCCTCGGGAACGAGGTGCTACTAGGGGGTTCCTTGAAGAGTCATCATACCATTCCCGATCATACTTATCACTTTCCATACTTCTTCCATTTTTTCTCCTCATCTTGTGGGTTTTCGGGCTTATTGACCCAAGAAGGGCATGTACCTCATTTCATGGGAAGAAGGGGCCATTAGGCTTGGAAGTGCCCTAGCAAAAACATAATGCATTAAAATTAGCTTGTTGGAATCCCGAGAATAATGAAACTCTTCTCAAAAAATGAGGGACCCATAAAATAAATAACTAACTAATCAATCATGCAAACCAAGTAATCAATCATGCAAACCAAGGTAGAGTGTATGTGGGCTA
Source organism: Picea abies (assembly GCA_900067695.1). Taxonomy (NCBI): domain Eukaryota; kingdom Viridiplantae; phylum Streptophyta; class Pinopsida; order Pinales; family Pinaceae; genus Picea; species Picea abies. The sequence continues at coordinate 15,368 of CBVK0100072088.1, forward strand.
TGCATTTCCTTTTAGTGCCCCTTATTGTATTCAACTTGGAAAAGTATGCAAACCAAGGTAGAGCATATGTGGGCTATGTATTTCCTTTTAGTGCCCTTTATTGTCTTCAACTTGGAAACACATGCAAAATAAATGGATGATAAAATTCTTAGAAAAATATGCTTTAAAAACAAAAAGAGGAAAAGGATGTGGCTAGCCCTCAACAAAAGCACCCATAAATGAGACAATACCCATAAATGAGACAATACGAGCCCTTGTATGTCATGAAACCCATACCCAGAAGTCTTACCCCACTCCACCTCATACTCACAAATGACTTAGATAGGTTTCCCTTGGGAAACGCCTTTGACTTGGGGATTGACTAACCCAATAGGATGCTTTGACGCCCCTCCGACACCTAAATTTGACAAATTGTAAAAGATATTTGAGCATTTGTTTAGTTTGAAAAGGGGGGCTCGATGCACATGTTTGAGTGGTTTCATTATTAGATGTGGCTTACTTGGCATGATTCTTGTGACTTACGGACTCCTAGAGTGCACATCTATTTATCTTTGCAAGACCCTTCCCGGTGGACAAGTATTCATGAGGAGATGATTGTGTTCAAACCTTCATGAGGGATTTGGAGCCCAAGGATGAGTGCTAGACCCGACGTCTGGGGAAACCTTGTGATGATCATTTGTACCTTGAAGGAGGAGGTTGTTGCACTTGGGGAACTCTATCATGGCTAAGAGACAATCTCCCACCTCTTTCCACCTGGACGTTATCCTTTAGAGGCTTGGACGTCGACCACCTAACTTATGACATCATGGAGGAGACTAGGGTTTGATGGAGGAGGGTTAGGAGGTGATGTTTTGGCACATGTGGCATGATGGATGGCCTTTGGAGGCCTAGCATTTCACACTTCTACCTCAACGTCACCTTTATGGAGTATAGCATCACCTTAGAAGGGATGACATCACCCTTGTTTTAGGGTTATTTTATGTAATTGAAAGGGAAAATTTTATGAGGTCGTTCCTCTTTATATTTTAAAGTTGACTTTTAAAGTGGGAAAATATGTTTTCAAGGCCTCATATAAATAGAGGAATTGTCATTTTCATTTATCATCACATCTCTTCCTCACACAAGAGGATTGGATCTGGAATTTTCTCTATATTTGGGCATATTAGTCTCTTTCACTAGTGCACACCTCTTGGAGGACATTCTGTGGATGCTTCTTGGCTCATATCTTGGTGAAATTTCTACAACTAGGATTTGTGCTTGGTTCATTCTTGGTGAAGTAAGTAAAATATGCAATTTATTTCATGTGTTGAATCTTAATGGTATATTTTAATTTTTCATATTGAAGCTATATTTCTTGTGTAAACCCTAGGAGAGGAACATAAGGTGTTTCTTCCTCTCTCTAGAATATTTCATCCATTGATTTTCTAAGAAGCCTCATATAGGGTAAACTCCTAAAGCCCTAAAGTGTTATAACTTTAGGAGTTTGTTTCTAGAATCTTGTCATAATTTTTTTGAAGAATCTAAGAAGGGAAGTAAGAATTTCTAAAGCCCAAGGGTGTTTGCACTCTAGAAATTTCTTCTTGAAATCTAAGGCCCTAAGGTTCTACCACCTTAGATATCAAGCCCTCATCTTTAGAAATTATTATCATTATTTCTCCAAGTGCTTATTGTTGTTGTAATTGACTCCGATGCCCAAAAGGCACTAGTATCATTGCTCTCTTATGAAGGAATTGATCAAACAAACTCTCAAACTCTATTCTCTAAATATTTTACTAATCTTTTCTAACCCTAGCATAGCCTAATATACTAACTTTATTGCTTCTATTACAAAACACTGATATAGCCATCTAATTTGCTTCATTTTTTCTGCATAATTCACTCTAACTCATAGCTAACATACTCAAAAATTGCTTGGAATAAGTGATAATTGATTTATTGGATAAATTTTGATTTTTCATTGTCTTTTCATGCAATTCTGATCTATATTTCTTCTGGTTGTTACAAAATACTAATTATTGTTATAAATAATCATCTTGCTGCAATTTTACATAAGTCACCATATATTTATCTATTGTCTATTGAGATGATATTATCATATTGGTACTTGGAAATCACTACATATATGTTGCAATTGTTCTTTTTCCAGGAAGGTACCCAAATTTCTTCCATTGCCTCAATTTCATAGACATAGACCTTTTGACATATGTAACTGGTGAGAGGGACCTCCAAACTTGGCTAGATCCTTCTTATATGATCCCTTGAGATTATCAAGGATGCCTCCCCTAGGTTGGACCTCATCTATCCTTGAAACTTGAGGATTTCCTACTAAGGTGACAGTGGTGGGTTATCATGTAGCTACGTGGATTTGAGTACATGTGTGGGGATTTTGTGTAAGTACAAATACCACAATAATAGGATATACATGAAGAAGTACTATGCATAATCCGTAAGGCTATGTAATGCTTTGTACCATATTGTAATTTTAAGGTTTGTTGTTTTCAAACCTTAAAACAACAATTTGGAGACGTTTTGATTTGGAACCTTTGTGTTTTGTTGATCCATTCTAGTAGTTAATGATCTTGAAACTAGCATATAAGTTAGATTTTCCCCTCCATACATTTTTGCATTATTTGTTTCTTGGTTAATTTTTCCTTAGGATTGACCCAAATAAGTTGCAACTTGAAACCTTCTTTGTTGTTTATAAGCATTGCAATTCGCGTGGTAGAGCTTACCATTCTTGGGTGCCCTAGTTAGAACCATGTTCTTAGTTTGGAGGTCATGCTGAAATAATTTCATAGGCTCGGGAGCCCTATTTAGTCCCACCATGAATTTGTATTGAATCCTCATAACATATTCTCATTCTTATTCTCGCTAATACCTCATGGAGATCCCAAATTTTTCTGTTAAGTTGTAATTGCATTTCATCTTTCCCACTTGTGCTTTTGAGCCTAATGCCAACTTCATCTTGCTCTCGTTTATCCTGTTGCTTATGAATTATCTCAATTTCCATCCTTGTATTAATTTCCTTTGTGACTTGACACTTGTATCCCTGGAGGAAACATTCCCCAAAGTATCCATATCATGCACATGTTCCTATCATTGAGCATACATAAGTTCCCTATGCTTGGAACTAGTTTGTTTTCCTGCGACACTCATTTCCTCCATTGTATTATAGCATTCTTTGATTATCTGTCAAGATTTCTAATATGAAAAAGATTATATATATATAAGAAAGGATGGGAAAGAGTCATGTCTCACTTATATTTGGTATTATAGCATTCTTTGATTATCTGTCAAGATTTCTAATATGAAAAAGATTATATATATATAAGAAAGGATGGGAAAGAGTCATGTCTCACTTATATTTGGCAGCATTTATGTCATCCTTGAACAAAGAACTAAGTATTGAATTATCATCTCAATACATTGGGTTTTGTATGGACTTAGGAAGTTGAACCATGTTCTTTGAGTGTTTACTCCTTTGACTAGTTATCCTTCTAGTCACTATGGAGAGTTTGTTGATGCCTCATGTATCACAAACTTATGTCATCATTCACTCTTAAGTCTATGTTTCTCAAGTCACTTTTTGTTTCATGATTTTGTTCAGGGGAAGTTTCATCCTATGTCGGTCACTACTCAAAATTCTTGACTTTTCATGTCGTCCTTCCTGTATGTCAAGTACATATATGAATCAACAAACATATTTATCGTTTACAAGTTGTAGTATGGAAGGTCCCCATTCAATTCTTGCTGACGGGTAAGCTCTTATCAACTACAACATATTTCTCTAAGATTTTGACCTAGAGTAGTACCCTGGGTCTATTTACATCATTTATAGGTTACCTTCTGCTCAATAGATGACATTCCATTATTGGTTGTTGAATGAGCAGTTTCTCTTTTGTTCGACATTGATACCTTATTCACACTTTGGGATTCATGCACTACCTTGGGTTCCATTTTCATCATTGGTGGAATTTCTCACCTCTATCAGTGGTTTTCATTATTGTTCATTGCTCAGAGGGTCTCTTTCATGCGCTATTCCATCTGATGCATGTGAGAGACATACATGGTTGTGTTATTTCAATATTTCATCCAATTTCTTCCAAAAATTTGGCCTTCTGCTATTCCTTGTCTTGGATTATGGGGGATTCCTTAATGCCTTCCTTCTAGTGGATCTCTTCCCATCGACTTTGGATCATTTTCTCTGGGATAAATATCTAGAGTCTTTATTAGTACCTTGGGGCTTGCAATCATTAGTGGTAGGTTCCCTCATTATTGATAGTGGGAATACATCAGTTTCCCTTAATTGATAGATTCCATAAGTGTATGGCACCATCTCATTGAATCACACTTGCTAGAATGTAATAAGTACCTTGACACCCATTATTATTATCGATGGGTTTTTTCACGTTTGTTATTTGTATGCATCTATGAGTGGTAATCAAATGGTGTCTCACTATGTTCGACTTTAGTACATCTATTTGCATGGTGTAGAATCGTATCATTGATGGTTTGATTTGAAAACCTTGGGTCTGTGGTAGCATCACCTCCTTTATGTTTCCTCCCACATTGCATTAGAATGTACTAGTTCCTTTTCTATGACAATGGTACTTGTGGAGGATCAGTTTGTACATCTCTTGTTTCCAGATATCCTCCTCTGATTCAAAGACATAGATCCACTATGTATCTCTTTCGTGGCTATGATAGTTTTTGACATGGATCCATTGTGTATTTATTTTAGTGGCCATGGTCACTATTTATATATACATATTTCATGGATCTGTAGTGTACTTGATTTGGTGTCCATACTTTTTTCACTCTTGAGCATGGGTATGCTCGCCTTGAGGAGATAATATTATTACTTGTTTTCTATTTTAGTTTCTATTCTAGACCAGTGTTTGATGACCTCTACCTAGGCCCAATTCACACTCACCTCCTAGATTGTATAATGTATTTCAATAATCAATTGTTCTTATGACCTCACACATTAAGAGGCATCTAATATAGCATAATTTTTTATCCTCATATTCATTGATGCCCTATTGCCCTGATTCATATACCCATTCCCTACTTGCAAACTCAATCCCCCTTCATTCCTCCTCAAAAATCACAAAAAAACCTTTGTTTTGAGATGTACATTCCCTATCAGATATGCATCATGTTTACATACACAGGCTGTTGTTTATCAACCCATGTACACATTTATTTGGATAAAAAATATATAATTTTTCTAAATTTTGGGCAGGGTTTATGGGTTCCTGTGATTCTTAACTCCTTATTTCCCATGGATAACTACTCTAACCACTTGATTGGAGAATAAAAATGAGACAAGGGGTAGATGAGAAATCATCATTCCATTTAGCACCATTATGTTGGTCATTTATTTCCTAGTCTACAAGCTCCTTATCCCGTGTCTCTGAATTATCCCCTTCAAATATGGAAACCCTTGTTTCCAACAACCTTTTCTCCCTTTATATTGTTAAAAAGAGTTCATCTCTCTTTATTGGACATGTTTGAGAGAAGTAGTTGGAGTGTGAGGTGATCATCATTTTCCTAGGCGAAGGCACTTGGAGATCGGTTCTTGAGCATCATCATAATAGTTATAGTGATTGAAGGAACTATTAGAGAGGAACGTTGGAGTGAAAAGTTTCAATTGAGGGATCTACATCAAACGATTGGAACCATGTTTTTCTCCTACTTTATCATCAAAAGTAAGTTACATTTTTTCTTGATTGTCTTTGTGGGATTGATTGTGGTCTTTTGGTCATTTCTCTATTGTGGTTGTAACCCAAAACCATAGGAGAACTTTATCTGTCAACAAGACCAATTTGTTCCTCTGAGAACTGGTGCTATAAATAACTTTTCTTTCAAAGTTTCAAAATCAACTTGACATTGGTCATTCCAAACAAATTTTGCATCTTTAGTGAGAAAAGAAAGCATTGGAGATGTTATTTTAGTGAATTTATCAATAAAATGTCTATAATAACCTACATTTCCTAAAAATCTTCGAACATATTTTTGTGTTCTTGAAATAAAAAGATTTGATATGGATTTAATCTTTGTTGGGTCCACCTTGATTCCAGTCGATGAAATATGATGTCCCGAAACTATTCCCTCAATCAACAACCTATCACATTTTTCATGGTTGAGAGACAAATTTACTTATTTGCATCATATAAGAGCTTCATCTAAATTAGTCATGGCTTCCTCCAATGTATCACCATACACTGTAAAATCATCCATATACACCTCTACACATTCATGTATTAATTTTGGAAATATACTAAGTACATCTCGTTGAAATGTGGTAGGTACATTGCAAAGTACAAAAGGCAATACTTGGTAAGCAAATGTTCCTCGTGGATAGGTAAAAGATTTTTTTTCTTGGTCTTCAGGAGCTAGTTGGAATTGGTTGTACCCACTAAACCCATCAAGAAAAAAAAAAACTTTTTCCTTGCCAAAGTATCTAAAACTTGATCTATGAAAGGTAGAGGAAAATGGTCTTTGGAAATGGCTTTATTCAACTCTCTGCAATCTACAAAAATTCACCATTTCCCATTTTTCTTCAGAATAATGACAACAGGTGAAACCCATTGACTACCCGATATAGGCTAGATATAATTTGCATTCAAAAGTTTTTGTAATTCCTCCTTTACTATCTCTCTCATTACAAAGTTTAGTCTACATTGGGGTTGCCTAATGCATTGGAAATTATCCCCAATATAAATATGATGGCTGCAAATATTGGGACAAATTTTCTTCACATCGGTATACTCCCAAGAAAATGCACCAACATGATTTTGCAACAACTCAATGATTTGTTGCTTTTGTAAATTTTCTAGTCTTGTATTACAATTAAATCTCTATGTGTAGGTTTCCACAATTAGTCATATATAATTAGTTAAACTTTCTAGAAGAAAATTGTGTGGGGTGTTTCATAAACTCCCACACAGTTTTTTCTAGAAAGTTTAACTAATTAGTTACAATTAAATGTTTTTCCCGGGATGATTTCAATGGGAATACTAGTGGTTATTGGAGTTGAGAGATATATATAAACACACATCTGATTATATTCATTTTTTACAATATAACATGAACAAACTTCCATAAACATTTTCACAACATCATTGGTGCGAGATTGCAGATCAATTATGGCATCACAAATGAGATCATCATCATATTTTTATTTAAAAACAAGGACTAAATCACCATAAATAATTGTTGAATGTTTTCTTCATCAATGTCCTCATTTTCAACCCATTAAGGTATTTCATGATTTTGAAATTTGTTTAGTATGAGGATATAGAGTTAATTTTTTGATAGCATCACCATAAGAAATAGTCATATCTCTATATTTTCAATTGATATAAGCATCAACAATGGCCAACCATGGCCTAACCAAAATTAAACGATAACCCCCAAGGTTGGATTTTGGTTGCAAAACTATAAACTTTATTAGATACTCCCAAGAGTCTACAAAGATAAAAATATCCTTTAAAATACCTTCGGGTTCAACAATATATTGATCAACCATTTGAAGGACTGTAGAAGTTTGACAAAAATTGTTCAATTTCATTTTTTCCATGGTTTCTCTAGTCATCACATTTATGGTAGCACCTAAATTGATTAAAGTCTTAGGGATGAAAATATTGTTAATCTATACAATCAATAATAAGACTATCAAGAGCTATATACTTGGCAGTTACAACCCTTCCAAGCATCAAATTTGCAAGTTGACCAATTACTTGAATAGTAGGAGGATCTTTTCTCTTCCTACCGGGACTTTTCAAACACAACTCTCTTACAGTATTAGCATAAATTGGTACATATTTGATGGAATAACAAAATATTAACACACACATTTTTCAATTCCCTGAGAAATTCAAATTTACATTGAACAAGAGTTTTATCAATATTTAGCCTCTCTAGATAAGGAGGTAACAAGGTATCCTTAGTTTGTAGTTGATTTGATTTTTTAGGGGAAGCAATTTGTGAAGTACTTGAAGAAATATTTGTAAATTGATTTTATGTAGGTTGGTTTTCTACTTGATTTTGAACTCCTCCTCTTCCTCATAAATAATTGGAGTTGTTCGATTATTGATAATTTTCCTTGACCTTAAATGGACTCCTTGATAGTCAACAGGGGATGACAGGTATTCTATATGTACTAATTCCCTCAATTAAATTGTCGACCCAGGGCAGGTAAACTTAGATTTGTGGAAAAGTATGAGCCAAGGTAGAAAGAGGTCTAGCTAAGGAGATGGTTTATCCTAGGGATCAACACTCTGTTTAGTTTACAAATCTACTTTCTAAAGAGATGACTTTTAAGATCTATTCGATTAGCAAATTCTATGTAAAGCAACCTCTAGTTAATGAGCTTCAAGCAATTGTAGAATTATGAACTCTCTATGACCTAAGTAACCTTAAATAATTTATGACTATGAACTATATCTAAATAAGAAAATAACAAGCAATCTATTTCAAAGCTATTTAATCTATTCAATCTCTCTTTGAATAAGCAAACAACAAGTAATCTATTTATGGATTATTTAATCTATCTATCTCCGAGTGAACAAGTAAGTAAGCAAGTAATCAATTTACTCCATCAAAACTATCTTGACAAGTGAACTCTATTCTTAAAAAGAACTCACAACTATTTCTATTTTGTAAATAATAAACACTGATCTACTCAACCAAAAACAAGAGTGTTATGACTGTATTCAAATTCTAATTTATCAAAACTATTTCTATCTTGCAGCAAAAAGAAGAAAATTATTCAAATGTGGTGATTGTGTCTTTAGTGTCGGATAACATCATGATGGCATCTAACTATTAATGATAGTTCAAGTGGAATTAACTCAATGCTAACTTCTACAGAGAAATGGAAAGTATGGATAAGGCAATCTATAGAGAGTTTTTCCATCATAGAAGTAACACTAAGTATTTTTTGAATCCATGTGATCTCTAAATATTGTGCATCAATCATTCACTTTATCATACAACTGCTAGAAAGTACCCTATTCAGAATTACTAACTCAATCAAAGATATAAACTCATAAACTCATAATTTAACACTTAATTAAAAATCTGAATTCAAATTCATACTTAAAATGACAATAAAAACATTATGTGCAAACCTACAACTCTTGACTAATAATAATTAGAAATTACAACTCAAATTCATAACTGAGACTTCATTAAAAATCATAACCTAAGTGAACTAAACTATCATTAAGAATCATACTCAAAATCAACCAAAATGCTAT
>CBVK0100072091.1:0-11735 GCA_900067695.1 Picea abies
TGAAGATATGGAAGGCAACAACGACCATAATGATGAAAGGGGGAACCCACCTCTGAAGAATCAACCCTGGCTATCCAGATATGCTTTGGCCCTCCTGGGACTAGTCCATAACCTTCCCCGACATCAAGAGAAGTTGTTGCCTAAGTTCGATCCTGAAACCTCTGGATTGCCTGAAGATCATATCAAGAAATTTATACTAGCAATCAGACTTATGAACGTCAAACATAAAGATGTAGTTTGTAATATTTTCTCCTACACGTTTGAAAATTCATCTTCCACGTGATATTTTAATCTGCCAGTAGGATCTATAACTAGCTGGACCAAGTTCCAGAAAGACTTTCTAGATAAATTTGTAGAGGAAACTACTACAAGATCTCTTATGGTTGAGTTATTCTCTACCACCATGAGTTCAAAAGAAAGAGTCAAATATTTCAATCAAAGATTCACGACCATCTTAAACAAGTTTCAGTTCGAAGCGAAACCAACCCAGGAATTGCAAATCGAGGTTTATGCTAATGCGCTACTGGCTTCTATTTCTATGTTGTAAAAAGAGCCGCCAAGCGAACCCTGGCTGAAAATTTTAAAGAAGCCAAAATGATAGAATTCCAGATGAAAGGGTGTAAAGAGGGCTAGGTATCTCTAGTTAAGAAATAAGCTTAGTCTCCTCCCAGGAGAGGACTCCTTTTGACTAGACCTCCGCAGAAACAAACAGAGAAGACTCTCGACAAGGGTAATGGAGACATAGAAGATTTACAACGCATGGTTAAGAAATTATCAAACGATATCATAGACATGAAGAGGAATGCAGAGGAGGGAAACCAAGGCTAGAGGCCCTACAAACCTTTCTTTAAAAGGAACCCACCATTCAAGGAAATTGAACCTCCCCCAGCTAACTCAAAATATTGATCTAGGGAATGTTGCATCTGAGTCTTTCTATACTTATCACCAGGAAAACCACTCCGAAAGAGACTTTCCTCAATGGGTGCATGCCATGAATTTGATGGCCAATCGGTTTATAGATGAAGTCTCCCTGACCAAACAGCCAAGAAGTTCGGTTATGAATATTTTTGACCAGGAAGAGATTGATCCACCACAAGATACAACCATGCTAATATGGGATCCCAACCTGATCATGCCTTTTGATGACCTGTATGACTCCCAGGAACAACCCGCGGAAGTCTCGGTGATACAGACACACATTAAGGGTCCACTTGGATCAAAAGATACCACTGCCACCCAAACCTCGAGGAGTAAGGAAACTCCCGATCACTCAAAAACATCTTTTGCTTTGGGAAAAAACCCTATAAGAATCCATACCCAAGAATCCCCCTAACTGGATTACAATGTAGTCGAACATTTGAATAAGTTAAAGGATAATATATCAATTATGGACATATTCAGGATTCCTCAGCAGAAGGAATTTTGGTTACAAGCTTTGAACTTAGTAGAAAATCTGACCACAGGCTATGGTCAGGAAATAACTCTATCTCCCATAGATATGGTGAGTAAACCAATCATAAATACCTGTTCAGAAGTTGAGAAAGGGAAGCCTTTTGTCCCACCTTTTTTCTTAACATTTGAAGTCTTCAATAGAAACCTTCACAATTGTTTGGTAGATTATGGGGCGTCTTCCAACGTTATGCCCTTGTCTATTTTCAAAAAATTGAATGTTGTTCCTCTCAGCAGTGATAAAAATGTCATACAACTAGAAATAACCCAGGTCAAGGTCATGGGAGAACTCAAATATCTAATGATCAGGATAACGACACATCCCAAGTTTGTGCAAGTGATTGACATCATTGTGGTGGATATTCCAGAGGCGTATGGGTTATTACTAAGTCAAGATTGGTCTGAAAAGATAAACAGATATTTTAGTACAGACTGGGCACATCTTTGGCTACCACTGAAGGGATACAAGAACATGATTAGAATCGATAGGGAGAGATATTTGGAACACACAGTCACTGATCTAGAAACCCCGAACGAACCCTCGTCCATAGATTTCCCTGTTTTGGGCAATTATTCCTGCAAATCCCACTTCGAAAACTTTTCTCCTCTCTTGTCCAATGTTCCCCTCACTCAAAACTCTGAAATGGTTTTTCAAGAGAAGACGTCAATACCGACAGAAGACACCCTTTTCTGTCAAGACCCTGTGCTAGATATTACAAAACAAAAGATAGGAGAGCAAGAAAATAACCAGGAAAAAGAAAAGGGTGATTTTCGTTCACAAATTTGGACTTTATATTTGGATGGATCTAAATTGCAAGAAGGGTCAGGAGCAGGTTTCATCCTCATTAATCCTAAAGGTAAATTCCATTTCCTATCTTGTAGGCTAGAATTTGAATGTACAAACAACACTTTCAAATATGAATCTCTAGTACAAGGATTAAAGAAAGCTATAGACTTGAATGTTAAAGAATTGAAGGTTTTCAGAGACTCTAAAATCATCGTTAGACAAGTAAGGAATACTATACATTGCAATTATCCTCACCTAAAGAACTATAAACAGGAGGTGCATAGGTTAGTATATCATTTTGAAGCCTTCAATATTACAACAATCCCCAAAGCAAAGAATATTATTGCTGACTCCTTAGCCACAACTACTTCTAGGTTGTCACCTCTAGAGGATTATGAAGCCTCTTGATTCACTGTGGAGCTGCTCTACAAACTGTCGGTGCCTAATAAAATTTCTAATTGGAAATTATTTGAAGGTGATGAACAGATCATAAACTTCTTGACTAACCAAGAAAATTTCAAATATTTGGCTATCGATGATGAAGTATTCTAAGATCAATCGATAGAGACTGATCCTTGGACGGGACAACTTATTGATAAATCAAAGTCTCACACAATCCTGAAAGGGATAGCTAATGGGTGTGGTGTTGTCGACAAATCCAACCACTTGATGAGCTCCTCTGAGACTAGGTTCTTATGGCTACCGCTATCAATGATGAAGTGCAATAGAGTACTCTTCACCCACATATGTGAATGAAAGAGGAACTCACCTTCCTTTGGTTCATCAAGTTCACTGAGTTGGTTCTTGGTGATTGCAATGGTAGCACTGGGTTCTGCATCAATGATACGTCTCTCTTTTTTTGGTTCTGATTCAGAGTTGGAACCCACATCTGATTTAGAGGCTTTCACCTCAGGCACCAATGACTTCTTTGAGTGGCATTCAGAGGTTTTATGCTAGGGGATCTTATGGAACTCGCACCACTTCCTAATGTCTTTCTTTTTCTTCCCATTGTCCTTCTTTGTTTTCATCTTGCACTGGTTGTCCTGAGGCTATCCATCCTTTCTCTGTCCTTTGTTCTGCAAGTTGGGGTTTCCTTTTCTTTGCTTCTCCTTTGAGGGATTCACAGACCCAAACTGTTGTGTCTTTTGTTTAAGCTTCTACTCAATTTTGACAGCATATTGATAGGCCACGCCCAAGGATGAGATGTCCATAAAATCCATTTCTATGTAGATGTATATATGCATACCTCTGTAGCACTTGAGAACTAGATGACGCTCAGAGTCTTTGATTCCCATCTTGGTGTGCAAGGTGTGGAAGACATTGGTGAACTCTCTCATTGTTTGGTTGCTTTCCTACCGTAGTGTGGTCCATATTGTATATAAGTCATCACAACTTTCAACAGGGTAGTAGTGTTCCTTAATAACATCCCTAAAATAACCCCAAGTGGGTGCGACTACAAATAATGGAGATTCCTCTGTTTCCTTTTTCTCACAGAAAGTATCCCACCAATATTTGACATGGGGGATGGACTTAAGGAGCGTAAATGTAATATTTATCTATCGGAAAAGGTATGGACAGAAAAATACCCTTCTAGAATGTTTAATTATTTTTCTACACCATCTACATCTATCTAACCTTCAAATATAGGAATATCAAAATTGATATGTACCTTGAAGGGGGCAGTTCCTCTGCTCGAGGAAGATGCATCGTCTATTGGAAATCGTCAAAGGATTTGCGAAAAATTATCCATCATCTCATTCCTCTATCGTTCGATGGAATCCTCAAGCAACGGTTTAAGGGGATATCCTACCCTATCATCTCTCTTTTCTTCCACCATGGGCAGTTGTCAGGTTCGGCGAGGTCGATCTTGCAAAGGCTCAACTGATTTGAATCCCAATTGCTTATACCATCACCTTGTTGGTGACATGCACAGAGAAATAAATGAATAGCAGACCACTCAGATACCATTGATCTGTATTTATGATCAGAACGAAATAAAACACAAATCTATAACATTAGCACAGAGATACACTGAAGCTTAAAATGAAACAATCTTTCTCAAATGGTGGTAGCTAATCTTTGAGAAGAGATATGGAGGATACATGCATTCACTTGAGCACATTAAAATGAGGCCTTTAGGAAATTTTAGCATCAAGAAGTAATAAAAAAAACTTAGACATCCAAAAACCTAACACTAGGAGATGAAGCGCCAAAATTCATTTGGGCCCCGATGGGATAAGTTTGTACATTAACTTCTCGAGGTCATAACGTAGTGCACGATAGCCCATTGGAAATTTCTATCCGAGGAATACACATTTTTACAACACATTCTATCTCCATCAATAGTGTGAGTGTGGCAAGCCCAAAAAATGTTGTTTAGGGCCTCAAAACAACCCTTGAAGTTTAGGACTAGAAAAGATAGAAAAAAACTGCCAAGATGAAAACTATATGTGAGCCAGTTGGAATAGGTGGGTGGCCACCGATATCCACCTAGATAATGTGTTTTTCATTTTCATCCAAATGGATGAATAAGAGTCACATAGTGATAATATCCCTATGTCTTTTAGCATGAAATGTAAAAAGTGTAAGGAAGACAAAAGAGGCAACGATAGAATATTCAATTCTATTAAATGCAAATAGGGGAAAGACAACAATTGATTTGCATAACATTGAAAGAACAAAGAGGATGAAAAATAGCCAAAACTATGAGCATGAGATATGTCAAAATTACAAAAAATATAATTATGTTTCATCTATTAGAAAAGATTGACAAAATGTTGCATACAAGAAAATAAATAGCTTCCAATGACTAGGACAATTGTTTACTAACTAGAATAGCATCAAATGCTAGGAGAAAGTCAACTTGCTAGGAGAAAATCAACTTGGTGTGTTACAAGGATTACTGTATTTTTTGCTCCCATTATGTATTCCTACACATCAAAATCTATAATTATTAGGATATTAGGAATATAAGGAAAACAAAAATCATTTCTATGGAAAGTTCCAACATACAAAATTAGTACTAGCTACATAATGATTTTAAAACCTTTATATCAAGAGGAAACTACCATATTAATCTTAAACAAGATAGTAGTAGTATGAGCATCAACAACACTAAAAGGATCATCCAAAATATAAATATCAGAATCTTGATATAAAGCACGATCAAGTTGTATTTGATATTTTTTCCAACCATTGAGATTCACACCTCTATATCCTATTTTATTCTAATCACCAAAGTGAAGATTTGGAGGTCTTTATCCAACAAAGACTTTAGGATAAATTCCTAATATTTTTGCTTGTCCATGGGATGCCCAAATAATATGTTGTTTCGTACTCACAGTTTGAATCCGTGTTGTTTGAGAAATATATACGAGTATGCCATAGACCTTCAACTACAAAGGTATGGGTTAGAAAACAAAGAAAGAGAACACATCAATTTAAATGGTTGACAGTGATAGGGTAAGGAGGTAAATAATCCATACTCACAATTCTCCTCACCTTTGGTACTTCTCCACGTAGTAAATCTAAAATAGTGGATTTTCTATATCAAGCTTCTCCACAAATTTCCAAATCTTGGCCAAGATTAACTTCCATATTTATGTTTCTCAATGTGAGCTTTGATTAACTGGAATCCCAACCTAGTATTGTAGAGTTGATAAGAACAAAGTGGTTATATTTATGAATAAATACCCACTCAACCACCCAATCTCATAATTCAACAACCTCAAAAAAGTTGATGATGCAACTTAAAGAGACCTTGTTGCTTGGAGTAAGAGCAATTTTAAGAAAACAATAGGTTACAAACATTGCAGTTGAAATGAAAACAAGATATGACCAAAACAACAATGAATTGTAGGATTTTTGAAATTGAACTGTAGATAGCCATTTGAACTTTACCTTGTCCATCTTCACAAAACTTTCTTTGAAAAATTCCTCCCATGTATGTAATTTTAGTACTTTCATATGCACAAGAGCTCATGTGGTGGCCCTTAATCATTGATCTCGGGATGACATGATTTTAGTTTGAAACTTATGGTACAAATTTGCCAATGGAAAGTTACAAAGCATGGAAATGATTATAACTACCAAGGCTGAAAGTGTGGCCCATCAAATTGCATGGAAGAGGATTCCTAAATCAAATATGAGCTACACTACTATTGTCCAAGTCTGATGAAACCAGAAGTGAAATTCCCCAATATGGTAAGCATCTACTGCCATATAATTCATGATTTCTCCTACTGTTTGCACCTATTTAGCTTCATAGGATATCTTTAGTTTTTTCTGATATATTTCTGCAATGAGTGAAGAGCGCATTTGCAAACCAACCCATCTAGTGATAAAATACCATTTCCTTTGAGATAAGTACACTATGGCCTTGCAAATAAAGAGTGTTCCTACCAAAACAAAACCTTCATATTTGAATGATTGTCTACCTTATGAAAATCCAACAAGTCTCCCACTAACGTACCAAAGCATATCATAGAACACTGACATATCCCTTATGCCACCCTACGTGATACAATGTCTAAAATTTAAATCATGGTGTTGCACTAATAAGAAGGTAGATAAATCAATTTTTAAATAAATAAATTTATTCTATACTTACATAAAATATATGGAAAAAATCACCCGATTAGGGTCACCACCACACCCTCTAAGTGTCTAGAGGCAACCGACACACATAATACAATACAAGTCTTGAGTATGAGAGAGGTGGAGGCACAAGGCATGGGTGCTAATTGATGTTTTATTTTTCCTAAGAATGTATTATGCCATGAACCTTTGAGAGGACAGTGGTCATGGGAAATCATGGAAGGAAATTGTTTTTTATTATTTCAGGCCTATCCTGAGGGTGAACATTTCTAGTTACTACTGGAGGGAGATCAACTAAGTATGGAAAGGGCTCCTTCGGTGGTCCCGGTTATGGTGTCTCAGTTTAGAACCTCTTGGTCAGTTCTATTCTCCTTTGGATTTTTCTCCTAAGTTTTATTTTCTTCTACCTCTACACTCTAGTTGTCTTGCAATCTATAAAACCTAGGAGAGTGAATTGGATTTTCCTTAGTTGTTGGGTGATCTAGAGGTAGAATTATCCCCTGTTAAAGAATTTTATTTCCCTCTCTCTGAAGCGACCCTAGTATCACCCCTTTCCCCCTTAGCTTTTGAAAGCATGGATTACTTCAATATCTTTGTCTTTCCCTCCCCATATTTTTTCACTCTAATTTCTCTTTGGATCCTAGAGATGGCAAGCGTTAGCAAGGGTCATAACTAGGAACCTGGTAAAAGAATGTCTACCTAGAAGTCCAAAATAGTCACCTCTAACTTCTCCCCCCAGGAATCTCCTTGTTACATTAATATGGTTGAGAAGGATGACAAGATAATAACGAGTAACTTCCATTCTAGATTACCCTCTTAGGTCAAAGAAGATATAGCCGAAATGAAGACTTCAATTTGGCATAAAAGAAAAATGTTTTCCAAAGAACAAATTTAGGAATAATTTGAGGGATGGAAACCTTAGTTTCTCTTAGACTAGGGACACCAAGATATTTGGACTTACGAACCTATATTGGTTGAAAAAATCTTTCATTTCCCAAGTGGTGGAGGAAAAAGGCCTCTAACAATAGTCCATCCTCCACAAACTAGATTTACTAGATAATAAGTTTGAAACAATGTTTAAAGTCTTCTTTGGTATTGATATTGTGGTCTCACAACCCTGGGGTAGTGACAATGATGAAAAGATAGTTTGGGAAGACCTTCCAGGGTTAGAGGGCACTCATTCCAATCCCATCCTCATCAATGAAGACCCCTTGCCTCCCACTAAATCTTGGAATGGGATTAGCCAACTATCAAATCCTTCAATCCATCCAACTTAAGAAAACTTTGTCTTATTTTATGTCTAACATGGGATTGTTACTCTTTCGTATAGTTTTTATGTTATGTTCTAGGTCATTATCAGATATATTTAGGATTATATTACTCAGCACTGGAATCTATAAGACTTATTTGGATATTCTATTATGAACCTTTTTTTGTTAGTTATGTGTTTGATTTCCCTAGTGGCAAGCATTCTTGTACCATTTTTTGTATGATAGGAATAGAAGACACACTTAGCTTACAAAAAACACTATATGGAAAAAAAAATGTATGTACAATGAAATTAATTAATAACATAGAACAATTACTATATCGAGAAAGGACATAATAAACATGTATTTCGATATTTAATTTTTCTATATAAATATATATTTTTAAATATTTATAATTTATTCAAACTAAGTATATTTTTTAAAAATATTTATAATTTATTCAAACTAAGTATTATTCAAGGAATCTCCTCTCATACAACAAGAGGAACATGCCACCCCAGCAGTCCCATTGTCACCCAAACATTTTGAGGATGAGCCTATGACCTCTAACATGCAACAATCAAATCAAACACTTGAAGTACAACATTCAAAATTACAAAAGAAAAGTATCAAAGATGTAAAATAAACATCAAAAGGTGTTGCCCGAATACTTTGTTTTTTCCCTGTTTTAATCATTGTCTTTTGGTGCGCCTTATGAATAGTTGGAAGTGAATTTTTGAAACCCGAAAGAGTTTTTTTTTGTAACAAGCCCATTAACAAACACCTCTCTCTTACTTTACATAGCTATCATGATTTGGGAGAATCAAATAGATCTTTGAGGCCGTTTTTCCATAAATTCGCCAAATGCTCTGTTTTTTCCTGTTTTTCTCATTATATTTGGCCGCGCTTTTCGAATAGTTGGAGGTGAATGTTTGAAAACTGAAAGAGTTTTTTGTTGGGAACAAGCCCATTTACAAAAACCTCTCTCAGGGTTTACATAGGTGTCACTTTTTGGGAGAATCAAATATATATTTGAGGTCATTTTTCCCAGAAATTTGCCAAATTATGGATGAGATTTGTTCTAGTGTTAAAGGTTAATTGTTGTCAAAGGGGAATGGAAATAAAGACTTATGTTAGTTGATACACCTCTATTCCATATTGGAATCCAATTTTAGTATGTGGGAATCCATGCACAGTCAACTTCCAACTACAACTTTTGAAGACTTTGTTATGGAGTTGTTCCACTTTAGTTATCATCTTTACTTACAGTTGCACTTATAGAGTTTTGTTTCTTTAGTTAAAGATATTGCTGCCAATTGTAATAAGAGGTTATTTTCTTTTTGATATGAACCATATTTTTTTAAGGTTAAATTGAGGGAAGTCTTGAACTGGTACTTCAAACCAAATTCACTCAAGTCAAAGAAATGTTTACAATTGTAATTAAGGAGAGGAAGTCAAGTTGGATCTAGTGGATCTAGTTGTGATGTAAAGTTGAACATTAGAGTTAGAACCTAGAAAGGTGGTCGAACCCTCTTGGGATAGAGATAAATAAACAAATTCTTGAATGTAATAGGGTCCATTTTTTGGGAGATCAAGCATCAGAACTTTGGTTGGACCTGAAACTCATGACCGTAAAGCTTCCTACCTGGTGAATATAAGTCTTGATGATAGATTATGTTTCTTCTCAAATCTGTGTGTGTTCTTAATATTATCTAGATGCAATTTGGAAATGTATGCAATGTGTAGTTTCTTTTCCTTTCAACTAATGTTTCAATGAACTGTTTATTTCTATGCAACCTAGTTTCGGCTATTGTTTGCAGTAGATAGTTTATTTTATTACAACCTTGTTTTGATGATTTTTTTCAAGATACATGTTTTAGATATGGAATAGTATTTCAAGTCTAAAATTTCATACAATAAGTGACATTGTATGCTTTCTTTTATTTCATTATTTTTATTCTTCACATCCTTACGTGTTCATCAAAATGAATGCCACCAGCTAAGGGCAACCTACAGTGATATTGTTTGAATAGTCCAACCAGGTTTCTACCCTTGAAAAACAACCTATCAACTAACCAACAAACCTAATTCATTAAAACCAAACCATTCCAAAACTTGAGGTGGCCTAGCTCTGCCCTTTAGTAGTTAGGTGCAAATATTAGGACCAACATAAAGTATGGTTGAAGGAGGTCCACATTAAACACTAGGTGCAAGCCAAGGAAGGGGGGAATGTTGAGCTCAAAAGAATTTTCACCCACAGCCTTGGTGATGGTGTAAGGTCCATAGCGAAGTGGATGAAGCTTTCGATGTGGTCTTGTAAGGCGTTCTTTCTACAAGTGAAACTAAACTTTATCTCCTACCTGAAACTTGTGTGGCACCCTATGTTGATAGTGGAAATACTTATACTTGGCATTGGACTTCTGCAAAATATCCTGAACCTGTTAGCGAATGTGTTAGATTTGTTCAATGAACCAGATGGCTTTGTCGACTTCGGTTTGAGCATGGAATGATTATGCATGTGTGGATGCAAGGGGTAGTGTAACATCCATGGGACCCAATGGTTGAAATCCCAACCCCACCTAAAAGGGGTTTTGGTAGGTCAAGTTATGGATGGCTCTATTGTAACTATGTTGAACATAGGGAAGAGTCTCATCCCATGTGTGAGGATGCTTGTAATTGTACATAGACAAGATATGCACGATTATCCTGTTGATAACCTCAGTTTGGCCATCCATTTGGGGGTGGAAGGTCATAGATTTTCTTAGCTTGGTGTCCAGCCGTGACCAAAGGCGCAACTAGAATGTGATTGTTGTAGGAAAATATGCCTGCGGACAAGTAGATCGACCTCTAGGGCTTGACCTTAACCCTAGATGGAAGGCAATGGATTTGGTGAGCTTGGTATCCAATAGTGACTAGAGGCTTGACCAGAATGTGTTGAGGAACTGGTTGTCTTAATCTAAAATGATGGTTTGTGGTGTCCCAAAATGTACCCACACTTGTTTGAAGAAGAGCTTGGAAGTGGCCTCCGTTATGATGCTCTTCTTGCAAGTGTCCAAAATCACCATCTTGAAAGATCAATCAACAACCACAAAAACATAGTCAGTTCCATGCTTGGTTGAAGGAAGTCTTGACATGTAGTCCAATGAGATGGATTCCCAAGGCATGTCGGGAGTAGGAAGAGGGGTGTACATGTCATGTTTCTTAATGGTTAGTTTGGCAAAGGCACAGGTCATGTAGGACCCGGTATATTTGTTGACATCATGTTGAATTTTCAGCCAATAGAAATGTTGTTGCAACATTGCCATTGTATTTTCTATGCTAAAATGTCATTTCATCTGACTATAGTGAGCTTCCCAAATCAGCTTCTCTTACTCACTTTATGGGAAACAAAGATGGCCCAAATTTCACAACAACCCGTCCCGAATATGGAAATCAATGGCAATTGTGTTTGTGCCCAACATATGGTAGGAAGTGGCAAAGTCAGGATCTCTCTCATAGATTTGGGGCCATCTGGAGGTCTCATGGCCACAAGAGTGTAGCATCGTGGTTAGTGTTGCAACTGGAGGTCGATTGAGGCAGTCAACAATGTGGTTGGTGCTCCTTGTCTTATACTTGATGTTGAGATGGAACTGTTGAAAGTATGTGGACCACTT
>CBVK0100072114.1:0-11780 GCA_900067695.1 Picea abies
CACTCTTATGAAAGGGATGTTGAGGGTAAACAATGAAAGCTTCTTTCAAATCCCCTGAGAATAGAGGTATCTAGATGTAGAAGCAGTCATAAGTCAGCAATGTAATAAGGGTTGCTCCGGCAAAAGCCCATTTCTCTCAGTTAATAAAATCGTTATCCGTTACAGTTAAAAAAAAAAAAAACATGTTTTTCCTCCTCGGAGGTCACATGTTCAAATGTACAGGGGGGTAGGGTAATTATTATTATTTTATTAATTTTAACTTTAGTATTTTTTATTTTCATCAATGGGGGCTAATCAGTTTAGTTTAAATTTTATTTTTTTACATAGGATTTGGAGTAATCATTTCTTTTAAACTTTGTTAATAATTGTAAATAATATAAATATTTTTTCTATTTTTTATTTTATTTTATTTTTAAATGTTTTCCTAATTTAAAAAAAGGGAAAATTAGTTAAAATTAAACTACGAGCCATAGGTCCCATGCCCGCCCAGATGCTTATTCAAACTATCCGTTGGGGATAAACCATTTAAACCAATGAATGAAGAACTCTCTTATGCACGTGAGACTCCTTTTTTACAGGTTGAAGATCAATGGACAAGATTCACCCACATGCTTAATCGATAACTACTGAGTGATGATCTTTAAAAGGGCATAGATTTTTCTACATGTGTCAGAATTAAGTCCATGATACCTCGTTAGAAAGGTATCAGATAAAGGAATACAGTGGAAGAGGTGTCTAGGAAAAAAAGCTGATATAATACATCATAGAGGTAGAAAACAACAAACCATGGATTCGGGAGCATAAATGACTATGCAGACTTTAGGAAGCCATATTCGAGGCTATGGGAAACGCAATTATTCCCAAGACATCTCAATGGAAAGATGGAAGAGAGACAAAAATGATGATACAACAAGTTATATAAAATAATGAGTGGAAATTTTCTGAAAATTCAAAACACTAAAGAAACTCGAATTCAATTGAAGAACAGGCTAGGCAGACTACAAACAGTCATATCTCAAGCTACAAGCAACATAATAATACCATTAATATCTCAATGGAAATATGAGACAAAGGAGATGAAGATCAGAAGATCATAAGATATTAATCAACAAGCTAAAACAATAAATTCCCTAAACAACTCAAGAAATTAAGAAGACAAAGAAAACATGCAGAGTGAATAATAATTTTTAAATAAATATCATTTGTAAACTGCCATAGGGAAAATGTAACCATCCATGGGTCTCTTCATATTCCATTTGTGAATCCCACATCTACATTTCCGAAATGTAAAAATAAATTTGGGGTAAATGAAATGAACAAGGAAAACTGAAGAGTCTCTCTTGTTTTATAAAAGAGAGCTCGTTGGATGTAAGAAGTGACTTTTTCCCTTTGTAATGAAAGACAATACTATTACTTCCGAGTTAATAAAGAGAAAGAGGAATTCAATAAAGTTGTGGCTTTGGTGGATGTGCATGAGATTATTCTTTGTGCATTTTTCTTCTTCTTGAGTAGATAGGATTTTGTTGTATGAACTATTTCTGCACTCTGTTTTTTCTGCTTATGTTATCACATGTTTCTTTGTGGGTACGTAAATTATTGTATGGATGTATTGTACAACTATTTGTCTGTGTATCTGTAGAATTGTTGTTTTTATCTATCATTTGAATACATGAATTTTTTCTAGTTCTGTTAGTATTACCTTACATTGTACTCATTCTTTTAGTTTTTCTCCCGGAATAGATTAGAAGTAGTTAGGATTTGATTAGTTTCCCTTTAATTAGATTAGTCTCGGGAATAAATAGAAATCTTTGGGGGACAGTCTGTTGTCTTTCCCCTTTTTCTTATTTTATTTTTGAGAGGCAACGAGGCTCATATACTCATGGGAAACACTTCATCAAACTAGAGTAGGCCTAATTGGGACCTACCATTGGGAGTTCTCCCTTACCTACATGGCAGGCCATTCAGACCGATCAACAAAAAATGCACTAGAAGGAGGGCCAGATGACAATCTGAGCCTATGGATTCATTATGATGATTTTTTTTTTAATTTATGGCTCCATCCCATATCCCTTTATGGAGGGGTTTTTCTGGTACTCTACCTCCTAAACCTCCTAGAAATATTTTACATTTCTTGTCGCAACTTAAATTTGATGGAAAAGGTGAAACCTATGAATCTGGGTATGCTTTACATTTCTGGATTTTTTTTGGTTCTCACAATATTACTAATGGAAATGCCATTTGCAGCTTGTTCACTCTCACTTTTGTAGGTCAAGTCAAGGGTTGGTGAAAGACTTTGTCAGACACCTCTATTCACACATGGGAACAATTTATGCATGAATTTTTGCATGCTTTTGAGAATTATGATTATGATAAATTGTGTGAAGAAATTATAGAGCTTAGGAAGAACGAAGATGAATTTTTTCAATATTTTGTTATTGGATTTACTCATCTTTTCTATAGGTTTCCTTTGAATGATAGGCCCTCTAACAATGAATTGATTTCCCTTTTAGTTTTTCATACTAATGAAACATATGAGACAGTGGATGAAGTATCTAAATAACGTTTTAATGTTCCTTTGCATGATGATTTGGATTTAAATGAAAATATTGAAAATACTAATGGCTTAGTTGGACTTCATGTGTCTAGATATTTATTTACTATCTGAGATATAGATCAGAGAAATAATTCTTTTTCGGAAGAAGCATATGTATCCTCTCATCATTCTATTCCCCCTTTCATTCCTTATGATGGAAAAGAGGCCTCTTGTGCAAATTCAAGTTCAAATGTTTATGTATTTGACCAAGAGGAGGGTTTTCCTACTGATAATTGCTAGTGGGAAAATACCCCTATTACTATACTAGGGTCAAAGTACAGGAAGAGTTATGATCTCCCTTAAAATACAGTCATATTCTAAACTACCCCAAACACTCTAAACATATGAACATAAAGAGATAGGAAAGTAGGTCATAAGTAGTACCTTTGGTCCTAACGTTCGATGTAGACCTCATCCATCTTTGTAGATTTCCAGGCTGTTGGTCTCCTCCCAAAGCTGACTTGCAAGAACACTTAGACAAACAATGCTACAAATATTCTATCTCTACTCATCAAGATTATGGTTAAATATAAACCACTATGCATAAATCAAATGAAAAGAATAAACACATAATATTTGGGACAAGAAAAAGATTATTTTATTCAATATGAAGATTAATAGTTACAACCTTCAGCAACTGACGCTTCACGAACCAGGTCTGGGATCCTCTTAATTTTTCTCCAAATGCATCATCCAAAATCCTTTTCTCACAATCAAATGATCAGTTTAGGGAAAGGGAAGGGATTGTATAGGAGGAAAGGATAGAGAGGGAATACTGAGGCCAAATCTCAGAAAGGGATGCAATGTTTGGAATAAGAGGGGGAAGGGATATTGGCAGAGTTTCTCTATTCTAATGCTTGATGATGGAATGGGAACCCAAGACTTCCTTTTATATGATAAAGGATAGTTATTTGGTTTGGGGATGGGCTACAGCGGGTGAATTGGTTGGGAAACCCTCGATAGCTCGTAAACTCCACTGAATTCCTTGCAACTTTTTATTTTTTTACAAATTTTGGAGGTAAACACTGGTTGTTTAGTATGCATCTAGCGTATGTATGTAGGATGTCTAGTGTGAATCTAGTGTATGTACGTGGGAAGTAGTGTAGTAGGGTGCATACATGCTCCAAAAAAAGGTCTTTTAAAGAGAGATCCTCAACGGTAGTTTGACAAATTGTGCAAGTAGAAAGGCCAACGTCATGTATGCATAGGTGGGTAATTTTAGGGCTATAACAATAATGGGACACTTTGGATCACACCGATGGTTATGTTAGGTTCTCATTATCCTATCTCATACTCTCCATCACAAGAAATGGAAGAGGATTCAATGGGGAAATACATGAATGTTGATCTTTTTTTTAATGAAGAAAATATGGACACACTCAAAATGAATCCTTCCTCACCTATGGATAATTTGGTTTAGTTCATTTTGGTTTCAATTTTGATGTTGTTATAAATTCTCCTTGTATAAAGGAGATAGATCAAGAATGTTTTTCTACTACTGATGGATTATTTATTCAAACATACGAAAGATAGAGAGGATAATGAGCCTTCTTCATAGGATGAAGGGAATGTTGTGGAAAATTTATATCAGACCATGTCTTCTTCTTCTCTATCTTCATTTATGATCAGTGAAGCCTCTTGTTCAAGTATCCCTTTAGTTAATATTGTTGATACTAGTGGTTTCCACCATTAACTCGAAGATTTGTCTTATACCACGGTGGGTACTAGCCTATGTATATAGTCTATCTCAAGTAGATGGTTGCTTAAAGTATGAGTCTAGGGAGATTTTCCAAGATAATGAGGCACTTCGATCTGTGTCGATGGTTATGTCAAACCCTCGTTATTTTGGTTTGAAATCATGGATAAACAACTCTATTAGCATGAATATTCTCTCACCGAGAACACATCACACATATTCTATGCACATTTCTCATTTGGTATTCCACTTTCCCATGAACTCCCTCCATCAATTTTATGGTAGATTTTGTGATAGAATTGAAGCATGGTTGGAGGAATTGTATTCATATAATGTTCTCATGAATTATTTCATTGACATATTTAAAATGCTGAATGGATTTTACTATGCTTTAATTTTTTCCACTTTCACTCTATTTTTAATCCAAGCTCTCTTTCTAATATTTTATGATGAATATGTTTGTGCAGGCTTGGGATTACATGGATGGCTACATTGGAATTATTACTTTACATAGCTCATTTTTCAGCCATTGTAGCGTAGAATAGGAGTAGGGTAGAATAGGCTAGTGTATTTCCTTTGCATAGTTTAGCTTTGCTTTCTAGTTTTTGATTAGTTTTTGGTTTGCATTTTTTTTTTATTACTATTGGTTGATCAGTAAATGAATTCTTAGCATAGGTGGAAATAAATATAAGGATTGCACACAACTTTTCCCTTGATTGGATTTTTCAATTTAATTTAGATATAGAAAAAATTGTCTTTATCTCATTCTCAAAAAAAAAATCTATATGTTGGGTGATTTTCACATCACTGATTTTCACCATGTCGAATCTTCTTCAAGCATTGGGTTATCTCACACGTGGGCTATTTTATAAAATATACTATTCATTCCCTCTTGTAATGAAAATGGACACTCATATTTGTCCCATACTCATATCCATATAATTTTGATTTGGAAGAGTTTGTGTAATTGAGATTCTTATGAGTTTTGGGCTTGTTGCCCCACACACAGTAAATTGAAAGTTTGAGTGACTAAAATATGCCCATATAAAATCAAATCCACTCTAACTCCTTGGAATCCCTTTAGAATATTGTTTTTCCTTGGTTTTGGAGTTGTCCAAATGGTGTATTTCCCAATTAACTCTTTCTTCGATTACTTCCAGCCAACATGATTTTTTCTGTATAGACTTGTTTAGCATAATGAGCCTAAATTACTTTTATTTCCTTTGAGTTATTTTCTTATAACACCTTTAGTTAAAATTTATGGGTATTGGATGCACATATCTTATGCTTTGTTCAATTAATTTTTCAACGAGGAATTTATATTTCACCTTGCATCTTTCTTCACCCAAGCTTCCTCTCATACACATCAGCAAGATACATTCATTCACACTGTTTAGATGCATGTTTTGAAAATTATGGACAACATGGTCATTTAAATACCTTTGTTAATATATTTTTCAGAAAATGACTTGGGAGCCAATATTTTCTTTCCCCAACTCACTAATCAACTAAAGACTCAATCTTAGCATTGCCAATTCAATGGATTTTCAGACCTGATATTTTCTTGAACAATATCTTTTCATCCTTTGGGTTTTCCTATTTTGGGTGACTCATTATGGTTACATTATTGAATAATATTTTTTTATCATGGTTGAGAACTATACACTTATCTCTTGTTGAATCCATTCAAATGCTTGGGAGTTGTAAGTATCTTTATGGAATATAAATGTCAATGCAACTTTTAAGATTCCAATTTCAAATCTTCATCATTTATTTTTATTTTAGACATGATAGTAAGTTTCAAGATGTGAATATCTTGTGGGTTGTAACTCTCCAACACTCCTTGAACCCAAAACCAATTTATTTATAATAAAAAAAGATAAGCATTATTTGGGTTAGTTTGGATATATTCTATTTTGATCCTTCGTCCTCATGAGCTTTCCGATTTGGTTATTATTTTTTAATGGAAAAAATATCTAGTAGAGAGACAAAATACACACTCTTCTTTTCCATTTCATTTTCTCTACATTATATGTGACAAGTAATCTCAAGGAAGTGAAATGCATAATTTTTCTACTGGAAACACTCTTGAGAACTTGAGATATCAGTTACATGGACTTGCACATCATACCAATCTTATCACATATTATAAATCCAATCCTAATCACTTCATTCAATTTTTATTTCTAATCATATTTCTCATTTGTGTTGGGAACGTCGGTCCATCTAGGCTGAGAAGTGAGATCATTTGCACCTTTCCAGAATATCTTAATTTCTCCCTTTTTCATGATAATTTCCTCTTAAATCTCACAAGGATAAAATATTATCATACAATGTTTCACATCATTGTCATCAATGATAAAAGGAAACACATACCTTGGAGTGCAATGTTGATAATCTTCGAATCAGGTTTTTATAACCAATGTTTGTTGATGGATTGGTATCTTTAGAAGATAAGTGGAATTGAACTCTTATGATCTTGTTTTCTTAATTTGATTGATTCAAAATTCAAGAAAAAGACATTGTGTCTAAATGATCCAAATCTCACAATAATCAATGACACTAACTCTCATATTAACTGGAATATAGCGGGAAAAGAACATAATGCTTATATCTCAAGAAGAAGGTTGTGATATTTGACTAAATCAACAACATATGAATACTTGTTGACAGCATGGACATTTGCATAAGTTTTATGACAACCCACTTAGTTTAAGTTTGCATTAGTTTATCATGATTTGCTTAAGATTAGTTTTAATTTTGATCTTTACTTTTATTTTTAGTTTAATTTCATTTTAATAAGTTAGTCTTTTAGAGGAAGAGTTTTTCCCAAACTTTCTAAGAGCTGATCACACCATTCTCTTTTGTTATGTAGGTTGGGGAAATGGCTTATGCAATCAACAGATCATGAATTTTCTCTTTAATAAAGGAAATTTAGGGAAGTGTTTATATAGACTTGGCTTCTTAAGATTCCTTTGTGACATTTTTTATTGATAAACCAAGATTGTCACCGACTCAATAGTTGATCAGAAATATTTTTTGTCTCATTCATATTTTCCCATTTTGATTTCTGATATAGTAGATGTTTGGAGTCATTTTAATGAATATTTTGATTACCTCCATAACTGTGATTTTTCCTCTTTTCCCTATCAAATTGGATTGTTTGAATCTTTATGGTTAATGAAAGTTTTTCTCACAAAGAAAAAAATGGCACTTTGGTGAAAATATGAAATGTATTTTCTATTAAAAAATTAATTACTTTCAAATATGCAAAGGAATCGCTCATGTCATGAAATCTTAAGAGCTTATGGGTTTCTGGAATGTTTCATGTAATTTTTAGAAAAAAATGTTTTGACTAAATTTATCCATTAACACATTTTTCTATATCCCAGGAAAATTGTTTTGTTGCATTGAATGAAAGAAAAATTGTATGTGACAATTGGATTAGAGAGTTGTGTTGCAAATATTTTCCACTAGATCATCAATTCTTGTAATCTTGTTTGTCCTTCATTTTAGATCTTTACTCTAAGAATTTTTCTGTTGGGTTTGATGTTGAATGGTTAATATTTCTTGACTGGTTATTGCCTCGGGCTTACTTTTTAAGCTTTCACTAAAAACAATTTTGTTGTTGTTGAACCAGATTTGTTAGTTTTCGTCAATTTCTCTTGTTGTCTTTTAGCTAGTTTTCATTCTTCCTTGATGACTTTTGAATTTATTTTATTTTAGTTTTCTTTTACACGAATTGAATTTTGATTTCAACACTTGTTTTCTTCTTGCACATATTTCTTCCACCTTTTAAGTTGAATGGTGGTATGTTCCCTGAGTTGATTTGACCTCTCGGTCTGCCTTGAGTATTAATATTTAAAATTTTGGTGAGGGGTTGGTCCATTTCTGGCCACATACTAAAGAATTTTTTTTACAAGTCATACGATGCATGGGCTTCTCTATCCGAATGTGCATTCACGACGTTCTTAGTTGTGGGTATGGAATGATAGTTATGGTGGAACACATGTTCCTTTTGAGCATACCATGATAATCCATTAGTATAGGAAAGTGTCTATTCACTCTTTTCTTTGAGATTCATTCACTTCACATTAATAAATGGCCAATACTATGATAGTTTTTTGGGATACTTGTGGGTTAAAATAAAATGCATAACATCTACTCAGAAAATCAAAGCAAGTCTCATATCACCATGCTTCCTTCACACCATATGTGTGTATACATATCTATATACAAATCTAAAAGAGTGAGCATATTCTGAAATAAAAAGGAAGTTGAAAGCACTATTAATAGTGTGGGAAGTACAAGCAAACTCGTCGGGGATATGTACATCTGTTGGCGGCAGGGCTATGGTTGTATGGTACCTAGGAAACTTCATTGGGGCTATAGACGCTCATTTGTAGTAAAGAAATGCTGGGAAAAGAGAGATGGGGAACACACTTATGTAGATGTTTGCGTGTTAATAAAAGTGAAAACCCATGGTCAAACCAAAACCAATATGAAGTGTGTAGCCAATAAGAAAATGTATCTCACTCTTTGACTCTTTTAAAAAGGTGTGTTAAATTACAAGTACTAGAAATATTGGGTTATATCTTTTAGAATTTTGGCGTCATTGTGGTACCCATGACTATTGGAAAATTGTCTACAGTCTTGTTGAGCTTAAATTTCAAACTCATATATGAAGTATAGGCCCTAAACTTCTATTAACAATGATAACTATTTCTTACAATGCACCACCATTTGTTGTGGCTGCAACAACCCCCCTTTTTAATTTTTCTTTTACAAGCGAATGGAATATCCCCCCCTACTAAAATGTTAAACCTACTATGTAATCCTCTACTACTTAATCCTAATGTTATTTCTTTTCCTACCTTAAGAGAGTTGGAGGGTTTAATATTGATTGGTGACTACCTTTGATGGATGTTAATTATTCCTTTTGATATGATGATTTCAAATGTCTTCATGATGCTTATTGACCTATGATGTTTCGTTGAAATTTGTATGATGGAATTAATGCCTTATATTCAAACTTGTTGTTGATTCCAAAGTACTTGATCACCATATGAGGTTGCAAGGTTTGGTGTTCTATTGCATGTCTTGAATGAGTTTGTGGTTGATCATTTTTTGATTGACTAATTCAAATTTTGCATCCTCTTGTTGACATGCTATGCTTAATATCTTCAAATTTATACTGTCGCATTTAGATCTTAATCTTATGTTTCGAACTCTAAGTCTAAATCACATAATTTTGTATCCTTATTTTGAGTTGAGACTTGGCACATGTAGTTTCAGGACACTTATCTATAGTCGTCATGTTATCACTGAATAAACCTAACACTCTCTTATAAATTGGTTTAAAGGCAGGGAATATATTGTTTATAGAATTGACAAGTTTTCTTTTGATTGTATGGTTGATCTCATTCATCTGTTTTGCAGGAGAAGGTTTGCATATCCACTTCATTCATGTGACCGCTCCATCCTTGAGAGGCCTATGGGTGAATCTCTCGATCCTTGTCCACAACCTTGACCTTGATTCTTACCAAGCTTCTCCTTATTGGGAAGTGGATTACCTTCGCTTGCAGTCACCTTGAGGTATGAAGTCCCCAAGGTTGTCAAACCTACCTTCCCCACAAGCTTGTCCCTGAACCTTTTCAAGCTGATCTATATTGAATCCTTTTGGTCTTACCTCTTGCCAAAACCTAGGCCTAAGGCCCATTCGTACTCTTGATTGTGATTCCTTATCATGTCGTCACCTGATGAATGTTAACTATTTGTCGCATGCATGGTTTTCTAATGTAAATACCTTTTCCTCGACCTGGTTGATTATTGTTGCTCACAATATGAGTATGTATTCCCTCTGAGATGTGTATATTGAGTGGATTAACCTGTAAAGTGCACTTGGTTGGAGTCGATGTCCTATTTATACTTGTCGTAACTTGCAACGTTAAATCGTCACATGAAGCATCGTCCTTTCCCCTTCTTTCACTTTCATTCATCGCATCTTAATCACCACATCCTTGGTCACCATATTCTCATTCCTCTCCATGATGCATGGTTTTTCAAATCCTACCTTATACGCTTTTTTCTAAATTGCGGCCTCTAGGTGCGGAACCTTGTCCGACGAAACCCTAGGAGGGGGCATGGAACGTAGACTTGTGTAATTTGGGCTTAATTTTCTAACTCATAATTTAATGTAATTTTGTTTTATTTTTCTTTATTTTGTATATATTTTATTTTATTTTATTTAAATTTTATTTATTTTTGTAAATTATTTATATTTATTTCCCCATGGTTTTGAAAACCACATGGTATTTCCAATGGTTTTCCCCCATGCCCCCCCCCCTTAGAATTATTATAGGTGTTTACTTTACTGGGGGGACTAATTTACATCAAACATTTTACTTTATTTTACTGGGGGACTAATGAAAAAAAGAAAAAAAAATCCATTTTTATTTTTATTTATTTTCAATGCAAATTTAATTTAATTTTTCAATTTTTATTTTTTATTTTTAATTTAGTTTTGATTTAGAATTTTTATTCCCCCCTCGCACACCAGAAACCTAACGTACTAATCCAAGTCTATCCCCAATGGCCCTCACATGGGCTTAATGATATTTCCATGAGAAATCAACGATAAATCCATGAATCCTTAATTTTAGGAAGAATTCCCTATTTTTTAGGACCTCCATATTTTTTTAGGAATTTCTTCCTCCCCTTCCTGAATGGCATGGGAAGTATATTATCCTCTTAAAATTTTCTTATTATTAATGCCATGAAAATCGTAGTATTATCATAATATATGCAAGTTTTATTTCAAAACATTATTATAATATTATTTGTTGAAGAGCGTGCACGAAAGGGGGAATATTTTAAATGTTTTTTTTTAATGTTAATATACCCACGTGACATTGTCAAGAGTATGACCTAGTGTGCATTGCTGATGTCATCATCAATTATTCCACTAAATATTACCACACTCACACATAAAGAAATCATGATGACGACATGCTTTATAATAATATCTCAATAAAAAATTAATTGAAAAATGTGCACCCGTTATAAATATTATTTGATATTATCGTGCATTATAATATCATCGGGAGTCTTAAGCTGATGATCGTCATGAGTCTTGAGTTGATCGTCGTCGACAAATGGAGTGGAGTAAGGTGAGAGTTGGGAGTGTTAGCCTAACATGAAATCGTGATGACGAGGGGGGATATATATATATATATATATATATTATTTTTTATTTTTTTTCATTTTTTATTTTTCATAGATTATTAGCTTCTTGTAGGTAAGATGAGTAAGAAACTTGAAAAAAATTCATTTCCTCCTCGGAGGTCACAGGTTCAAATCCAGAGGAGGGTAGGGTAATTATTATTATTTTATTAATTTTAACTTTAGCAATTTTTATTTTTCATTAATGGCGGGTAGTTAATTTAGTTTAAATTTATTTTTATTTGAATTTTTTACATAGGATTAGGATTA
>CBVK0100072115.1:0-12417 GCA_900067695.1 Picea abies
AGAAGGAAAAGTGGAGAAATACAAAGCTCAATTAGTAGCAAAAGGTTATTCTCGAGTATAGGGAATTGAATTTGGTGATTTTTTTTCTCCTAGTTCCAAGTTAAATTCTATTATATTTATTTTATCTGGTGTTGTTGCATTCGATTTTGAAATAGAACAAGTGGATGTGAAGACAACATTCCTACATGAGGATCTAGAAGAAGAGATCTACATGAAGCAGCCATAAGGCTTTGTTGTGAAGGGAAAGAAAGAGTTGGTATGTAGGATGAAAAATTCCATGTATGTGTTAAACAAATCACCAAGGATGTGGTATAATTTTTTTTATGCTTATACATTCAAACTTGGCTTCACAATGATCAAATCCAATCACTGTGTGTATTTCAAATTAGTTGGTGATCATCTTATTTATTTTTTATTGTATGTGGATGATATGTTTCTCATAGTAAACTACAAGGATATTGTCCAAGATGTGAAAACTCAGTTGTCCTCTAAATTTGACATGAAGAATCTTGGTGCTACAAATTTCATTTTGGGAGTGGAAATTAAAAGAGATCGGGCAAACAAGAAAACATGGTTAAATCAAAGGAAATGTGTTGAGACAATATTGAAAAGGTTTAATATGTAGGAATATAAAACAATCAGGGTTCTTATTCATGAATTGATTTTCCTATTTACTCTACTCTCAACCATATTCTTCTTTGTTGCAAGATTTTTTCAACCATCATTGGTGTATCTTCCACTAGATCCTCTTGAAATTTTGATTCCCAATGTTCGATATGCAAATTTGACCTCTCCCTGATTTGTAGTGCATTGCACAACATAGAACAAAGTGGTACTTAATTTCTACCCCCCCATTTCTACATACTTGGGAAAAGCTTTCCTCCCATGACTCATTGGGTTATTTTTCTCTTCTTGTTTCACATCTTGACCCATTTGACTTAAATCTTAGTTGTGCTATTGCCTATTTTTCATGCCATGGAATGTTAAGCTTCAATTGGTTTTGCACCATTTGATCTCCCCTTGTTAATTGAAGTTGTATGTGTAGTATTCTTGTTTTTTTACATGTTTTCTCTGTTTTCCCTCTATGTACCATTTTTGTACGACTTTTAAATGTATTTCTATTTTATGGGAATTTTTCTTCATTTATATCTCACTCTTCAAACCATTTCATACATTGTTAGTCTTGTGTTGTTCTCCTCCTTTATTGTCGATTTTAACTAGAATCTTGTCATTATCTATTGCTGTCATTTCCTATGTGCACAAATTCTCTTTTCTTGGTGTATATGCAGATTCTATTGGGTATAGTCACATTTCAACTGGGAGTATCTCATAAGGGACACTGTTTTTGACAACTTGTTATTAGGTGTTTTTGTCTCACTCGATTTTGTTCCATCTATTTTTGGATATACTTAGTCCCCATACTTCACATCCATAAAGAAATATTGAGGTTATGAGTGTTTAACTCAATTTAATTCACTGATAATATGTGACAATAAATTTTACATGATGTGTGTTATTTTTTGATAGAGTAAAATAAGAAATTACATTAAATGTCATCACTCTCATTTATAATTACTTCATAATATTTTTTATAATTAAAAAATATATGAATATTAATAGAAATATACATTCACATTTATCTTTTGGAAATTTGATATTTAATATTTTAATAAGCTGTAGCTCAAAATTTTTTATCTCAAATATTTAATTAGTATGGAATTAGTTTTCTTGGTGCCTTCAAATCTATTGGTATAGTCATGTTTTTGTGAGGAGCAACTCCTAAGGGACATTTTTTTACTCTTAGAAAACAACTTACCAGGTAGTTTTGTACCCATTTGATTTGGTTTCGTCTATTTCCGGATATACTTGGTTCCCATATTTCACATTCATAAAGAAGTATTGGAGTTATGAACCTTTCACTAAGCTGTAATATTTTTTCCAAGAAAAAATTGCAAATTCTATTCCTTTCTAGAAAGAAATTACATTCTTCAAGTGCTCAAGTACAATACAAGCATAAAACACTTACAAGAGTACAAACACAGACTACACTTACAAGAGTAGAATTACACAATTAATATACATATCATTTTTTCCTTTTAAAAAATAATCCTTAATTCATCTTTTTTTCCTTCTTTTTAATCTCTTACTAGCCCCTTGAATAAGGAGCCATGGTAACTAATGGTAATTCAAAAGACAAGAGATCAAAATTCATAGAGGGAAATAATTCCTTATCTAAATCAGATGTATATGTTTCATGTAGTCTCTTTGTTCCACCTAAAAATCCTTCAGATACAACTACCTTTGTTGAGGAGGAAATCCCTTTATCCATGTTTTCTGCTATATTCCATGAGAAATGATTGGATTCCAAAATGAACACATGCCAATGTTGATTTACCTCATTCTAATTATCATCATTATCTGACACTTGCAGTTGCTAAGTTACCTCATTCATATCATCATCATTATTTGGAAATCTCTAACGTTTTTATTTTGATTTGTCTCCTTTTTCCTAGGAGCATGAATTCAAGCACCGGGACAAGCCTAGCTTGTATATATCTCAGAAGTTGACATATTTGACATTGAAATGTTCTGTTCTTGTAATCCAAGACCTGAGTATATGGAACATTTTACCATTTTAGGGTCATTTTTTTTGGAATACCCTTACTAAGATCTATCCCAACATAGATGTGAGTGTGCATACACAATTTCATTGTAGCTCTCTCAAAATCTAATTTTATATAATTGCTTGAAGAATTATCAATATCCTCAAAAACCAATAAGTACCGAAAATTCTATGGAAAAATGGGAAGCGGAACCCAAACTAACATTCAAGTAATTGGCATAGGGTTTGGATCAAATTCTAGGAATCAAGGACTTATGAAAAGTGCAATGCTTCCCCAAATATAGGGACCCTCCTTGGACATTGTTTGATAATCAACATGATCACAAAATTGAACAATAAAAAAGAACCTTTGAAAGAGGGATGTCATTCTTCTTTGTCCAAGTCGAGTGGATCCACTGATACAAAGTTGATGTAAGAGGCCAATACCCATTAAATTTGCTAATAATTACATCGTTTTAATAATTTGAATGTATATGGGTTACCTATGGTACTAATATTTCCACCAGCAATACCTCTTCAACATGCTCCACTATATAGGAATTAGGAATAGAAGAATACTTTGAAGCACTCAGAATTGTAGATTTATTTTTTATTGCATCCCTAAAAGAAATAGGTTTTGAAGTTGAAGGTGTCCCAGTGTCCACCACTCATGCCCACAATTACACCACTAAAATAAGAGTTGAATATGTAATAATGTTGTAGTAAGACAAAGGGAATGAGTCCTCAAGTTGTTTAACCACAAAAATTAAACGTTGTTGATCAACATGAATCTTTTGTGATATAGTTCCAATTTTTGCTTGATATCCACTACATAATCGACATAATTCACCCAAAAAATTAAGAACTTCCTAGAAAGAGTCTTTATCATTATATACAAATTTTGCTTGGTATCAAGGACTACAACCAACATTTGAGATGCTTCCTCGCATTCAAGATCTGTATCAAAAACTTGTTATACAGACATTTCTTCAAACATTGGCAAGAAAACATTTTATTAAACACTTTGTAGTCAAAATTTTTGTGGAAATAACACAACTAGGGTTTCTTCTTGGCTCTTTGTTGCACTCAGCTTCCCCAGATGGGGAAAACCATGATTCTGAATGAAGGAGGGCCATGAGGTGTCTCATACCTCCAAGCCATGGCACATGGAAACTCAAGCGGTGGCTTCCACTGATTGTCTTTTGATCCACCCCCTGACCTTCACTCTCAATTTTTCTTCGAAGGAACAACTAAAGGTAAATAAATGGAGATTGATACAAGAATAACTTAGGAAAAGGTGGCACATCCTTAGGAACCCTAGAAATGCATCCCTCAGGCACCACTAGCACCAAAATATGTGATTAGCATGCCCATAATCGAAGAAAAAAATAATACATGAGGGATTATGGTTCGGTAGGAAAATTATTAGGCCTATGACCTTCCGAATGCAAGCTCATCAAATGGATACACCAGTGGTGGAAACCCAAAGGATATTATAACCTACAGTTAGGCTCCAAGTTTTTTTTTACCATCATCTTTCACATCCAAGAATATCGAAACCACATCTTTGATGGGGGACCATATTTCTTCAACTCAACTAACCTCTTTCTATGCTTCTGGATGGAGAAGTTTAGCCCTGAAATAGAAGAATTTGCTCATGCACTGGTCTGGATCCATTTATATTCCTTGCCACAGGACTTTTGGTTAGAAGAGATCCTAGCTGGCATTCAAAATACCATCAGGGTCTATGTTAAATACTTAGAGGAAACCAAGCAGAGAAGGTACACCTCATATTCTTGCATTTGTTTCTATCTTAATATTTCAAATCCCCAACCAAGATCCATTTCCATTGAATATCATGATGAGGACTTCTCTCAAACTATTGATTATGAACACATACCTTTTCCCTGTACAAAATTTCACGAACATGGACATATTTTTAGAGATTGTCCTCTTAACACTGTAAGCAAGGCTGAAAACCATGAAGAAATTAAATCAAAAGATGGATTCATTCATGTAGCTGGAAGACGTCACCAAGTGACCAGGAAAACGGTGACAAATGCAACTAAGGAACCGCCCTCAAGCAACTCTTTTGATGTCCTTCAACAAATTCTAGAGTATATGGAGGAATCCCAGATCCCTCTTCAAGAAGATGCAAACCAAGCAAAAAAAAAGGAAAAACGACGAACACCCCTGTCTTGGAGTAGATCCATCCCATTCCCCCTTCCCAATCCCAGATCCCTCTTCAAGAAGATGCAAACCAAGCAAAAAAAAAGGAAAAACGACGAACACCCCTGTCTTGGAGTAGATCCATCCCATTCCCCCTTCCCACATTAAGGATGGTGAAGAATCTGACCTAGAACAAGGAGATTCCTAAATGGACCTAGATGAACATGATATCACAAGAATAGACTTGGTACATTTAGAACAAGCCTATCAAAAACAACAACTATACACCATCCGTCCAGATCAACTGCACAAATTTCATAAGGTTTTCCTCAACTCCTCAGCGGGTTTCGCGGACATATCTAGTTTAGGCTTGGGAAACCAGTGCAACCAACATAAAGAGAAACACAAGCTTCCGAAGGACGAAAAGAAAAGAGGTAGAAAATACACCCAGAAGCTCATACAAGAGATTGGTAATTTCATGGTAAACTCAGGTCAGATACACCTTATCTCGAACAACTTTCCCCCTCTCCCCTCCCCATCCTCATCATGAATATCATCTCTTTCCCCCTCTCCCCTCCCCATCCTCATCATGAATATCATCTCTTGGAATATCCGAGAACTCAACAATCGTAGAAAGAACAGGCTTCTACAAGATCATATCATAGTGGAACAAAATGACATTTTGTTTCTACAAGAAATGAAATGTGCAGGTGAAGAAATGGATCAAATTATTTCTCGTTGTTGGAAGCAAAGAGAAAATGATGAACATTGATGCAACAGGTGCAAACGGTGGTTTGGAAATCCTCTGGAACCCTAGCTCTGTGCTCATGGATAACTTCTTCACTACCAGATGGACAATCTCGGTAGAATACAAGCTTATTAGCTCCAATAGGCCAGGATTCATTACAAATGTTTATGGCCCCGATACTCAGAAGGGCAAGCTAATATTCATTCATAATTTGGACTAGCTTTCCACCCTCACCAACGATCATAGATGGATACTGGGTGGTCATTTCAATATGATCTGCAACCTAGAAGAGAAAAGAGGAGGGATTCATAGACTTGAGGTGGAAAGTGAGCACCTTCAATCCTTAATCGATAAGCTTTGTCTCATTGACCTCGAAACCCAAAACGATCTCTTTACCTGGTTTAACAGGTGATCAGGGTCCCAACAGATCGTGTGTCTTCTAGAACACTTCCTAATTTTGTACTCCCTCTTGATGGATGGAATCTCGCTGGAAACTAGTATCCTAGACACCTCCGGGTCTGATCATTGGCCCATTCAACTCTGGTTGGATATCCCTGGATCTACATGCCACAATCCTTTAATATTCAAGAATTTATGTATCAATCATTCAGAATTCCAAACCATGGCCTCCATCTAGTGGCAGGAAGCGATCATCCCTCATGGTTCCAAAATGTATCAGTTTCAACAAAGACTAAAAAACTTTAAGCAATGCCTCAAGATTTGCAAAAAAGATAACTTTGGAAATATTTTCGAAGCCCAAAGGAATTTGAATGACCAAATGAGGCTCCTTCAAATCCAAATCAGGAATTAGGGCCTCATAGAGAAACTCAAAGAGAAGGAAGAATTAATAAAACAAAAGTTGGATGAAAGGTGTTCACAAGAGGAGACCCTGTGGAAGAAAAAATCTAGGAAACAATGGCTTCAAGAGGGGGAACGAAACACCAAGTTCTTCCAAAGATCAACGATCCAACATAGAAATGTCAACCGCATCTCGCATCTTGTCATGAAGCAAGTTCAAATTCTCCAAACACACGAAGACCTTGAGCAGGAAATAGTGTCCTATTATGAAGATCTGTTGTCCAAACCCCCAGGTGACCGATCTCCATCCATTGAAAAAATCACTCAGCACATTCTAGTCAATATAAATCAGGAACAAAATGAAGCCTTGTTGAGGCCAATCATGATTGAAGAAGTATACCTGGAGATTCAATACACTCCATAAGGAAAATCTCTTGGTCCTGATGGCTTCATGACGGATTTGTTTCACTAATGTTGCCCCATGATTCGAGAGGAAGTATGGGAAATCATTGAGGACTCTCAAATTTAAAGTCAGGTTCTCCATGCACTCAATGCAACCTTCCTTACCCTTATCCTAAAAGAAGAGTGAGTTACTCACCCTAAATATTTCAAGCCAATTTCTCTCTGCAATGTAATCTATAAGATTTTAACAAAGGTGATTTCCCGATGCCTTAAACCCCTCCTTCCCTTCATCATTTCTCCAGAGCAGTCAGGATATGTTGAAGGTAGGAAAATGCTTGATAGTGTCATCCTCGTTCATGAAGTTATCCACTCTCTTCAAAGTACCGATACTCCAGGTATGTTATTAAATTTAGATCTCTGTAAATCTTTTG
The DNA here is from genome assembly GCA_900067695.1 of Picea abies. NCBI lineage: Eukaryota > Viridiplantae > Streptophyta > Pinopsida > Pinales > Pinaceae > Picea > Picea abies. Next base: position 7,151 of record CBVK0100072115.1, read on the forward strand.
ATAAAACAAGTCGAACTTACATGAAATATGTTCTTCTTGCTTTTGGTTTTGCACCTTCCTCGGTAGATTGGATCCTCAACCTCACTTCCTCTTCTTTCTTGTCTATCCTAATCAATGGTGTTCCATCCCACCCCTTCTCTCCCACTCGTGGAATAGGTCAAGGGGCTCCCTTGTCCCCCTTCCTTTTCATCATCATTGCGGAAGAGCTAAGCCTGATCCAGGTGGATATTGGTGGGCACCCAACTATTCCAACTAGCTCCTCTTGACAGTTTTTAGTTCAACATGTTCTTTTGTACTTATTTGTAATTGTGGGTTCTACACTTCTGGGGTTGTATGAATCCCTACACATCTTCCAGGTAGATATTGGTGGCCTCCCACCTAATACAACTGGCTTATTTTGTATGTTTTCATGTCAACACATCTTGTTGTACTTCCATGGTCGTTTTGGTTCCCTAAACAATGTTTTTTTGGCTTTCCATAGTCAAACTATAGATAGAGTCAAAGTTTGATGGTGTAATGTGTATTTCTTGAAAATACCTTTCCAACAGGATATCACGTGCCTAAAATGGAGGTCGTATGAAAACGATACGACCTTGGGAAGTTGAGGTACCAACTTACCCATAGGGGCCCACGTAAATTTTAGCGTTTCATCTCCTAGGGTCAGGCTTTTGGATGTCTATGGTTTTGGGATTCACGATAATGTTAAAAAGGCCTCTGAAGCCTCATTGTAATTATTATGCTCAGACGGATGCACGTAGCAGCCACATCTCTTCTTAGAGATAGCTACCACCATTCAAGAAAGTGTTTTAGTTCTGTAGTTTTACATTTTCAACCTATTTCATTTATTCAATAGAATATATTGTTCACTAGATATCTACATAACTTTTGTCGTTTCATCTCCTAGGGTTAGGTTTTTGGATGTCTAGGGTTTTGGAATTCATGAGTAATGCTAATAAGGCCTTTGGAGCCTCATTGTAATTATTATGCTCAGACGAATGCATGTAGTAGCCACATCTCTTCTCAGATATAGCTACCATCATTCGAGCAAGTGTTTCAGTTCTGTTGTTTTACAGTTTCATCCTATTTCAGTTATTCAAAAGAACATATTTCTTATTGGATATTTGTGTTATTCTTCATATCTCTATGTTTATTGTATTCAATCTGTTAATCAATTCATTTCACTCATAAATCTGGATCAAAGCCGCTTCATCAAAGCATCCATTGTTGACAGATCTTTAGCAGGGATACCCCTACATGGAATTGATCCTCCAATATCCCACAACCATTTTGTTGATGATACATTAATGCTACATTCCCCAACAGTTCGAGAAGCACATTGTATCCTCTATATCCTTCAAACCTTTTTTGATGCCTCAAGAATGGACATAAATCGAGAAAAATCCCAGATATTATTTTTTAACACTTTGCTCCCTGTCCAACTTCACATTACTAATATCATGGGCTTCACACATAGCTCCCTTCCATCCAAATACCTTGGCATTCCTATTATAGAGAAATCTCTTCGAAACAACTCTTGGGAAGGACTTATTTCTTCCTTGGCTAAAAAAATTTCCTCTTGGAATTTTCGTTCGCTCAACCTTCCCAGATTCCTCATCCTCCTTAAATTTGTCCTGCAAGCCTTGCCCATCTAGTATTTCTCGAATTTGGAGGCACCTGGATTCATTTTAACTGCCATCAAAAATTTGCAAATGAACTTTCTTTGGCAGGGGGAAAAGATAGGACGAAAATAAGCTCTAATCAGCTGGGAAAAGATTTGTAAACCAAAACTAGAGGGAGGCCTCAAACTACAGGACCCAACTACTCTAAACAAAGTTCTCGATGCTAAAAATTGGTGGAGGTGGCTCAAGATCCTCCATGATCTCTAGGCCAGACTTTGGAGAAATAAATACGCTCCCAACATAGCAGAAAAAAATCTAATAATATGGGATGAAAATACTGTGGGATCCTTGATTTGGAATGCTGCTAGGCAAAGCCACTCCCTGATTATCGATCATGCCTTTTGGGAAATACAGAATAAAAGAACAACTTCCTTTTGGAATGATTCTTGGAAGCAATGGTATGCTCTGGCACATGATTCTCTGGTAGAGGACATTTTAATATGGGGGCATTCCTCGCGGGGAACCTTTACTATTCAAGAAACCTATAATATCAAAGCATATTTCCACCTTATCCCCCAAGAGCAGGTTCGGATGAAAATTTGGCTGACTAAGAATTGGCCCAAAATAAACACTTTCCTTTGGGTTGTAGCACACAAAAGTATCCTTACCTGGGATAATCTCATGAAGAGAGGCTTTGTAGGGACTTCCATTTTCCCACTTTTCCTCGAGGATTCTAAAACTCAAAATCACCTACTCAACCTCTGTTCCTACAATTCTCAAGTTTGGAACCAATTTGCCACAATCATGTGTGTATCGGATCGCAACCGAGAAGGCCTCAAGGAAACCATCAAAGGATGGAGAGACTTAATTTTTCACTCTCCCATCCTCAACCGCGTTTGGCAGCTACTCCCTGGGTTCATCCTCTGGTAGCTTTGGAAAGAGAGGAATATGTGCATATTCCATTCCATTCATTTGGATAGGCAGAAAGTTTGGAAACAAATCCATGACAACATCAGAGAAACCATCCAACTGCATCCTTGGAAAGATGAGGACTTGATATGTCCTCCTTATGAACAACGCATCCTATACAGCTGGAACATCAACTTCAATCCCTCTCCTTCCAAGAACCTCCAGAGATCTTGGACCAAGGAAATCCCCTCTCATTGGTCTCATCCACCTCCAATATTTATCAAGTTAAACTTTTATGGAGCCTCCAAAGGTAATCCAGGCATGGTTGGATTTGGCGTGGTTCTCTGCAACAACCAAGGGAACATCATGCTCATCTCAGCAAGAAACATTGGACATAATTCCAATAATGCGGTAGAGCTATGGGGTCTTATAAAAGGTCTAGAGGTCACTCAATATTATGGTTACCTTCAGTTGGTTGTCAAGGGGGACTCCCAAATAATTCTCAACCTCTTTGCAAAAATTCTTAACAGAGTGAACCCAAACAAAAATTTCCCCCTGCTGGAAACTCACCACTGAACTCAATTCCATTGCATCTCTTACTTGGCCTCACTTAGCTCTCATCCCCTCGCATATTCAAAGGAAAGAAAATATGATAGCTAACAATTTATCCAATATAGGGGTGGCTCTAGATGGACCAGATATTCCCTGCACATCCTCCACCCACAAGGAGCATCCTATCCTCCAGGACTACATCACTCGGGCTCTCAACATAGATAGCCCCCCATATGGGGTGTCAGCAGGGCACATGCATCCATCAGAGAGGGTGGCGCCTTCCAGCTCGGCATCGACCACATGACTTGCACATGCATCACCCATCCTCTTTATTACCTCGATAAGTGAAGGAAACATTCACTTCTGCAAGCCATCAACTAAATGCTCCAATGTGCCCTCTTCTATATTTTTGTTTGAGCAATGGAGGAACGTCTCTAGCCGTCACCTCTGTGCATGTGCGACCATCCATTCCATTTTTCTTATTATGTCTCTACTCCTTGACTGCACCATCATGTCTCCTCACTTCCTCCCAGACAACCATCTAGTTTGCAGCCCTCTTTGGCCTTCACCTCTCTCTGGTAGCTCGTTTGGTTTCTCTCTGCTCCTTTCTTTCTCTCTTCCTTGCCAAACCCTGTGGCACTACCTTCCTCTTTATTCATGTTGGCCATGCCTAGAATTCATGGGAAGCCAAAACAAGGCCTTGTATGGTATCAGAACAAAGAAAGTATGGCCAATCATCCCCTACCTATCCTTTCTCTGTCTCCTATCTCCTCACTTTCCTCCTCCGCCCAATCCTCTCTAGGCCAGAGAAACCTTCCACCTTTTTCCTCGCCTTGGGCTTGTCGTGTGGACTGGTTTGACCTCCAAGGAATTTATTTTGGCTTTACTCCTAGACCAATATAGGATTTGGCCTCTTCCTCTTAGCTAACCATGGCCTCTTTCTCTTAGCCAACCATGACCCACCCGACGAACTTACCTAAGCATTCCATACACTTTCCACCACCCTCCATCCCCTTGCCACCACCCTCTTTCATGGCTCCTTTCGAGGGAACCCAAACCCACTTGGAAGATCCTTTGAGCTAGCTCCATTCATGCTCAGATTGCAATTCATGCTCAATATTTCACGACTCAGTGGCGATATTACAAGAACTGGTTTTTGCGGTCCGAAAAGATGTGGACAACTTGTGCTTATGGATGGAACATATGGACAAGTGAAGGGAGAAAATAACATCTTTTCTCTCCACCCTGCTCAACTGTCTGCACTCTCCAGAATTGGCTACTAGTGCTCTGACAAATTCAATGACATTTTGTTCTCTAGCTATCCAGGTGGTTGCAGAGTGTGATGTGGGAAAAAGCGACTGTCAAACTATATGAGCACTGACATGCACACATGTGTTAGCTTGCATGCCTAGTTTTGTTAATAATTTATGTTTCTAGAAGTGTCCTCTTGGGCCGTATACAATGTCTAGCACAATGTTTCCTTTTTGTGTGTCAAGAGTTAGTCTTTTTTGGTTTTCTAGTTTGCATGATAGGTTTGGATGAATCAGTTTTCCCATGGGGCGATTCAATTCATGTTGTTTAATTGCTGGTGCTTTTAGTATTGAGAAACAGGCTGAATTGTTTTACCTTCGAGGCAATTAAGCACAAACAGTGCCTTGACATTTCAGATGCTACTATAATTTTTGTTCCTGGAGGGTAATATATAGATACTTAAAAAATAAAAAATAAAAAATTTTTGTGGAACATTTGGCCAACATCCTTGGAACAAGAACTCTTAATATTTGTCTTGGCAATAATGACCTATGTTTTCCTATCATTAATCTAACCGTAGAGTAATTTGTACCAAAACACAAGCCTCTAAACTAAGAAGTTAGTGGTAATATATGACAACAAGATTATTTAGATGTTGTGTGTTATTTTATCACATAGTAAAATAAGAAATTACATTAAAAATTACCATTTAAATTCTTAATAATATTTGTATATTAAAGATATACCAATCTTAATAAAAATATGCATTTTCATTTATATTTTTAAAATTTGGTATTTAATCAATTTTAATTAAGTTTAAATAGATATTTATGAGTTAAATGTTTAATTATAAATTTTGTAAGTATTTTGATTAAACACTTTACTATCTTTCTTTTGAATTATATATATATATATATATATATATATATATATATA
>CBVK0100072144.1:0-12587 GCA_900067695.1 Picea abies
AGGATTATGTTCCTCGAAGAAAAAGACGAAAAATCTAAGTTGTTGTAGTGGGTGTGTGTCAAAAAACCTAACCCTAGGAGATGAAACACCAAACGTTATGTGGGCCTCGAGCCCCAATGGGTAAATTGCTACCTCAAATTCATCGGGTGGTAAATTTTGCATATGACCTAAGTTTTAGGTGCATGATAACCCTTTGGAAAGGTCTTTTTGAGAAATACATACTATTCAATCAAACTCTAACTCCATCTACAGTTTGACTATGACAAGACAAAAAAACATTGTTTAGGGCCCAAAAATGGCCCTGGAAGTACAAAAGGATGTACTGACAGAAAAAGTTCCAAAATAAGCTAGTTGTATTAGGTGGTCAGCCACCAATCTGCACCTAGAAGTTGTGTAGGGAATCAAAGAACCCTAAAAGTGTACAACCCTTAATTACAAAGAATTACAAAAGAACATGTTGAACTAACTAGTAACAACTATCAAGAGGATCCCATTGGAATAGGTGGGTGGCCACCAATATCCACATGGATCAATAAATAATGGGGAGGGGAATGTAATACCGCAGGTTAATCCCCAATCTAATTGTACATATGTTTTATAGGCTAGTGAACTAGGATATTATAGGACAGAGTGCCTATGTGATTATTAGGCTAGAGATCTTGGATTTCTAAAAGGCCAACGTGCCTATTATTGTAATATGTAAACACTCATACTATTGATAAAACAAATCACTGTTGTAGACCGACCCAACAAGAGATATGGGGGGGATAAAATCTACTATAAAGGAAAAGGGGGGCTAAGAGTATAGGAAAGGGATAAGCTAAGGAGAATCAATCCCAATGGAATATTGTATTAATATTCCTTAAAGATAAACTTATGTATTTGAATATATCCTAGGTTTCCTAAGTGGCGAAATGCATTCCTTGAGTTCCATGTGTCATACAAGGAACATGGATTTATAAGAGGGAGATTTAGTGTGTTTCCCATCATTTCGAGAGGAGGATTATATCATTCTCTCCTATCATCATTGGTACACTAGGGTTTCGATGGAGATACTTGTACCTAATATGGTTGTTGTTGAAGAGGGGGTTTTCTAGGCCCATGATTGAAGAGGTGGGTTGTCAAGCCTATGGTCGAAGAAGTGGGTTATGAAGCCTGTGAGCATTCTCTCAAGGTGAAATAACTATTGGGAATCAATTTCGAAGGTGCCAAGCTACAACTATAGGGGTTTGAGACTCCCAATCCATCCTATTGTTGAATCCCTGGAAGGGAAGTGGGGCAGTCGTGGGACTGTTGAGAAAAGAAGGGTCACACTTCCTGGGGTGGGACATACATGTGGGGGATGAGGGATTGTAGGCTGGTTTCTAGAGGCCAATATATGGATATAGGGATTTGAGACTCCATGTATGACCTGTTGTTGAAGCCACATGTGGGAACTGAGGTAGTCGAGGGATTGTCGAGAAGAGAAGGGGAACATTTCCTAGGGTGGGAAATTCATGTGGGGAATGTAGGATGGTTTCTTGAGTCACCTGAAGCTGAGAATTGTTGTTGATTGACAGACCTTAGACTGGCTTAGAACTTCCTTTTCCTGGGTAGATTTTATCCCTAGCTTGTGGGTGATGCACTGCTGAGATTATGGGTAGTGTGATCTATGGCTCGGAGGAACGTGAAAGGTTTGCATGTAGTTGGTGTTTAATTAACTAAAGATAAGTGTCTTTATGTGTTTTTTCCAATTATATGTTATGAATTATGATGTTCTGTTATGGAATTTCTATTCTTTATATGTGTGAATTATTATTGTTGTATGTTGTTATTATTCCTCTTAATTTTGTTCATATGCAGAACATATCAGTATATTTAATGATATCAAAGTGGTAAAAGAGAGGATTTTTTACGGGATGGCCTAGCCTATGTGGTTGCGGATCTTACATTATGGAATTTGTATGAATAAAAGTCCTTCATAAACAAGTTTTTTCTTTGAATAAGTTGTATCATATTAGGATGGAAGATTATGACTCTGTGATAGAGCATCCAAATTCCTTCAATACTTTCGTAAGCGAACTTATCTCTACTTATATTAATATGGAGTAATAAGATAAGTGTGTTGCCTTGTTATGTTTTTTCCTAGACTCATTGGATAATTTTTTTGTAGCAATTGGTATACAATCAAATATGCATTAAAGTTTGAGGACGTAGTTTCATCTTTATTATTATAGGAAATGAGGACAAATTCGATGGAGGGTGTGATGAAGTATATTTTGTATGTAAGATGTATGTACCAATAGAGAGAAAATAAGTATTTAAGGTCCAAATATTAAATGTAGAGGTAAATATAAATCTCTAGGACAATATTTAAGTAAATAATGGAAATGCAATAAAGCTAGGAATTATAAGAAATATTGTAGATCTAATAATGTTGATAAAGGTAAGGGATATGTCGATGCTACTTACATGCAAACAATAACCTTCATGGAAGAAAGAGGTGATTCTTACTTTGTATTTATAATTAAACATGTATATTATGATGTATGGTTGATTCATTTTCGTGTTTCATTTCATGTGAATCCTCATAGAGTGTGGTTTTATGAATATGAAAAGTAAAATGGAGGTGATGTTTTCCTAGAAGATTAATAGACAGCCAGAATAATAGGACACGAAAGGGTCAAGCTATTGCTCAGACATGGAAGGAGTCTCCTTGGGTTTCTATAGATTATAGATCTGGCCAAAAACTTGATATATGTAAGTAACATGGGTGATGTAGGTGTGCATGCTATATTTGAAAAGGAGACATGCACGATTGTTTGAGGAGAAATGGTTTTGATGATGGTAGTTAGGATTGGAAATTTGTACAATTTATTGGGAACAAATTCTAATAAGGGGTGTAATAGTTCTATTGGTCATAAAGATAGAAATGAAGAATACATGACTCATATTTTTTTTGGAGAGAATACCATACTATTGCATCAAATATCAAGACATATTGGAGAGAGGGGCCTTCAAGAATAACATGGTAAAGGTATGGTTGACTGTATTTCTGATTTCTCATTAGATTTTGATTTCTATGATGAACATTGTATATATGGTAAACAAAATCAGGTGAGATTCCCATCTAGTGATAGAAAAGAAAAGGGAATATTGAATTTTATACATAGTGATGTGTTTGGACCCATTCATGTTACATAAATGGGTAAATATATGTACTATGTTTCATTCATAGATTATTTCTCAAGTAACACATGGGTATGTTTCACCCAAAATAAATCAAATGTTTTTGGTTAATTTAATGATCTTAGATCTCTTATAGCTAACTACAATGCGAAGAAACTAAGGGTGTTGACAATATATAATAGTGGATAATTCCATGGAAGTGAGTTCAAGGAGTTTTTTAAAAAGTGAAAAATAGTAGGATAAAAGACTACTCCATACACACCTCAATAGAATGGATATGTAGAAAAAATGAATAGGATATTGATGGAAAAATTATGAATTATGCTTAGTGGTGCAAGGTTATCATAGGAATATTGGGTAGAGACATTGAGTATTGCATGTTACTTGTTAAATTGGTCACATGCATTAGCACTTGCAGATAAAACTTTGCATGAGGGATGGGATGGTAAAGATACCTCTCTTAAACATCTCACATTATTTGGTTATGATACTTATGTACATGTTCCAAAGTAAAATAGGTTTAGGTTGGATAAAAAAGACAAAATACATCTTTATTTGTTATAAATATAGCATAAAAGGTTATAAAATTTGGAACCAAATAACAAAGAAGATTGTTTACAGTTGTGATGTAGTATTTAGAGAGCTTAAAGTCATTCCCAAACAAGATTTCTAACCAAGGAATGAAGAACCAAATGCAATAGAGTTTTAGTTGGAGGGTGAATAATCTAACTCAATAGTAGATGATGAACTAGAAGAGAAACAACCTTTGACTCTAGTCTTGAGGAGATTGGTTCAAGATAGAAAGAAAGTACAAAGGTATACCCTACCTAATTTTCATTTTAGTTTTATTTTATCTATCACTAATGATGATCCTATAACTATTAGGGATGTATTTTTTTAAGGATAATAAACAATGGAAGAAGGCCATGGTTAAAGAAATTGATGCCTTGGATAAAAATAATACTTGAGATCTAGTTGAGTTCTTGTCTAGAAGAAAATATATTGGTAGAAAATAGGATTGTTCACGTCATTGAGTTCTTGTCCTATGGTTTGTACATGTCCAAATGTTTCCCATGTATTTGGAATTGTGAGCAATCATATGCCAAAACTAGGGAAGGAACATTATTTTATGCACATTGTTATGTTATATTGAGAAAAAACATTAATATCAAAAAAATTACCAACGAAACAACATAACATAGAGAATAGCACACCAAAATGATTCCTTGATTGAAACAAGAGAAATGTTCACTTGCCTCTTTGAGGGGGCAACCTCCAATAGAAGAACGCTCTATTACAATAATTCTCAAGATAAAGAAATATCATTCCCTTGACTCCTATTTATACTAAATCTATCTACCAAAATAAAAATCTAGAGGGCGATCTTTCTAGAAGCAGACGCTTCTATTAGGTATTCTTACATTTGAATTATTCTCCTTATTACTAGGCCTAATTTATTAATATTGGCCTTTATTACATGGAAAATATATTATTCTAACTACATGAGGGGTTAGGGAGGTTAGGCCCCTAACATTGCATGCCCCTTAAACAAAACCTTTTCCTCAAGGCTTAAGACGAAGAAATTCATGTATAATGGTAGCCAACTCCTAGGTAGAATATTCTAGTTGTGTGTCCTTCTGCTAAACTAAATATTCCTTGATAGTGCACTGGAGAAGATGATGCTCACGTTGGTCCAAGACTGCTTGTGGCTACCACCAAATGGAACCTATTAGGGTCCTATAATTATAGGCGAGTCGATACTTCGACTGTTATACAACAAACCCTTGTTCTTCATAACTAGCCTAATATTTCTGCAAACAAAGTTATATTACACAGAGAGATCCCTCTCTGGGTCTTGGAGGGCTAGATCCAGGAATCGAAGCAGTTCTGATGTTGCCTCTGTGATTGCCTTTTCAGCCTTAGGCAAATTACAGAGTGCTAACAGAACCTTCTTCATCTAACTAACGTATACTGGTCTGAGTATGGAACCTACAATTGATCACTTTATTTAAGAAAGAAAAATGAAAAACAAGGTGGAGCTTAGAATGAATGGGAAACTCTAACTGGTAGGCCACTTTCCCGACTCTCTTGATAATATGATAATGACCATAAAATTTGGGGTAAAATTTATGATAGTGTTGAGAATTGAGTGAATTATTCTTATAATTTTGTATACAAAGAAACACATGGCCCCCTTCAACATATTCACATTTAGAATGTCCCTAATCTAATTTTTGTTTCACGCGATTCTGAGCCATGACCAAATTTGTTTTGAGAGTATGAATAATAGCCATCCAAACTGTAATATTTTGTTCTTCCTACTAAAATTTGGAGACACTTGGCATGTATGATAGAAATGAGGGTGGAGATTTTCCATATATTGCTTCAAATGGATTCATGCGAGTGGTTGTATGGTAAGATTTTTTGTACAACCCTTCAGCGAGGGGTAACCACTAAACCCACTAATTTTGTTTGCAATATGAAAAATACCTCAAATAGGTTTCCAAACACATGTTGACCACTTCTGTTTGTCCATCATTTTGAGGATTATATGCTACACTGAGATGCAATTGGGTTCCCTAGAGTCAAAATAATTATTTCCAAAAATTTCTGGTGAAAGTTGGATCACGATAAAAAATAATAGAATGAGGCATGCCATGGATTTTTAAGATATTTTCCACAAACAATTGAGCCATGGTGGATGCTATGAATGGATGTTGATGAGAACATATATGAGGATATTTGGAAAGATGATCCACTTCTACCATGATGACTAACATATTTCCGGATTTAGATAATCCAACAATGAAGTCCATATAAATGTCTATCCAAATAGTAGGTGGAATCGAAAGCGGTTGAAGTGTGCCTGGAGATTTGACTGTCTCTACCTTATTGCATTGAAATGTATCGCATTCAACCAAAAAGGTGTGTATGCCATGTTTCATAACGTCCTAGAAAAAATAATGTTTGACCCTTTGATAGGTTCTGGTAAAACTGAAATGCCCAGCTATATATGAGGCATGAAACTCAAAGCGAACGATGGATTTAAGGTTCGACTGCCTGCTTAAATACATGTGATGTTTATAACAAAGATCATAATCACGAGTACCCTAGATAAGCTTACGTATCTTGCTATAGTTTTGGATTAGTCTTGAAATTTTGGGGTCTTACAACTATTCCTAGAAATCCTCCTGAAGCCAATTTGCAACAATGAAAGAGAGGGAAAGAAGGGACATGTCTTCTTCATAATTTCTGGAAAGGGATCAACCACCACATTTTATTTTCCTTTTTTGTATATTATCTCATAATCATATCCAAACATCTTGGTTACCCATTTTTGTTGCTCTAGGTAATAAATTCTTTGTTCCATAAAATACTTGAGGCTTTGATGATTAGTTTTAATTTTGAAGCATTTTCTCAAGACATAAAGACGCCAGAGATCCACTATGTGTAGAAGAGCCAAAATATCATTTTCATAGGTGGATTGGCCCAAATGGTGCTCAGAAAATCATTTTTTGGTCAAATCCAAAGGTTGAAAATATTGCATGAGGAAAACCCCAAGGCCTTTCCTCGATGAATGACACTCTAGTACAAAGGTCTTGTTCACGTCAGGGAGAGCCAGAACATAAGTAGTGCAAATAGTCGATTTCAAACCTTGGAAGGAATGGTCAGTTGTTGGAGTCCAAATGAAAGCATTCTTTTTAAGGAGCGATGTGAATGGAGCTGCAATTTTTTTATAATTTGGAACAAACTTGCGATAATATCCTTTCAAACCCAGGAAGCCACGTATACTTTTAATAGTTTTTGGGTGTGTCCAATCCTTCATAGATTCAATTTTCTTTGGATCCAACCTAACACCATCATTGCCAACAATATTTCCCAGGTACTCAAATACAGAGGTGCCAAAATCACATTTAGTCTTCTTAAGAAAAATTATGTTCTAAGATAGTAGATGTAGAAATTGATCCACATGGGAAATATGGGCTTGCGAAGTTTTTCTATAGATGATAATATCATCAAAGAAAATGAATAATAAATGATGGAGATAAGGATGAAATACATGATTCATGAGACTTTGAAAAGTGGAGGAATCATTACAGATACCGAACGACATAACCAATAACTCATAGTGACCCTCATGAGTTATGAATGGAGCCTTGGGAATGTCTTCTTATTTCATATGAATTTGGTGGTAGCCAGAGTGGAAATCAAGTTTGGTAAAATACTAAGAACCACTTAATTCATCCAAGAAGTCATCAATGACAAGAATGGATAATTTTTCTTTGATGGTGAGTCTATTGAGGGCATAAAAGTTAGGGCACATGTGACAAGTACCTTACTTCTTGAGTACCATGACTACTGGAGAAGAATGGGGGTTGGTACTGGGACAAATGATAGTGGCTTCTAGATATTCTTGAACAATATTCTCAATTTGATTCTTCTAGGTGAAGGGATGATGATAATGGTAAACATTTGGAGGAAGACTTCCTGGAAGTAGAGGAATGGAATTATCATGGACACCTCGAGAAGGGGGAAGTACTTGGAGGGTTTTAAACACAACTTGGTGTTGGGATAGGATAGATTTTAGGTTAGGATGGACAAAGGGTGTCTCAACTCCCTGAATGGAATGAAGTTGATCAATAATGCAAGAATGAACTTTTCTGAGGAGATTTTTCATTCGGTGGGAACAAATCATCTTTTGTGACCTTGTTGTGATTCCTTGGAACTCGTGTTGTTGGCCTTCCTGCTAGAATTACTTGGTTAATTTTTGGAAATCCCTAGTGATAGGGCCAAGTGTGTGTAACCATTCAACACCAAGTACAATGTCATTACCTCCCATGTCAATAGAAAACATACGATATTTCAGGTGGTACTAACAAATTTGGAGGTGCACATTTTCATAGCTCCCTCCACATTTCATGGAAACCCCATTGCAAATCATGATTTGGAAATTATTAACTGGATGGACATATAAATTGAATTATTGGGAAATGTGGTGGTTAAAAAATTATGGGCACTTCTAGTGTCACCTAGAATGATGACTTTCTAGTTCTTAATGTATCCAATTAACATGAGGGTTTGGGGAGAAAACAAACTAGTGAGTGCATTCAAGGAAATGAGTGGTTCAACTTCCAGTGGATCAGAGGGAGGATGAATATTATCAGGTGGAGATAGCTCAGGTACATGGGAAACAATGACCTCTTCTTCATAAACATCCTCATCCATAGCCATAAAAAAACAAATTTTCTTACACTTGTGCCCCAAAAAATAATTGTCATCAAAATTATAACAAAGACCATTAATATAGAATTCAACCATTTCAACTTGAGTAAATTTATGTATCTTGAGGGGAGTGGAAGAAGGGGAGGGAAGGGTGTGTTTAGGGAGAGGAATAAAGGGTGTTTTTTTGGTTTGGGATGAGACTAATTGTTTTTCTTCCACGACCCTTTTAGTAGCTTCTAACCAAGTCTCAGGGAAAGCCATGAGGACATGGTCATGTATTTCATCCATGAGGCCATTGATAAGAATTCCCTAAAAAATGCATCTGTTTTGAAATCAAATTTTCTCAAAGGAATCTATAAACTATTCTGCTGGGCCAATTTGTTTCAACTTGGTCAAATGACCTAAATGATGGGTGTTAGTGTCAAAGTAGTCATAAATATATGCAACAAACTGTGTCCAAGCCACATACCCTTGCCATGTATTTTTACTCCATTTTCACCATTTCCATCGTTTGATATCCAAATCGAGAATACCATAACAAAGTTTTTCCAGATCATCAGTAATGTCATAAAAATAGAAGTAGTGTTCCATTTGGGTGACCAAAACCATGGGGCATGAGCCATCAAATTTACTCAGATCCACTCTATGAATGCACAGGACACACTGAAAGTGATTGGATTCAAAATTATGGGAAGTGGAGGAAGTATCCCCTTTGGGGTGCAAAGGATGGTCAGATGAGGGAAGGTTTCCAGAAATATTCACTTTGGTGAAGAGTTGGCTAGAAAAGGATACAAGTTGGATTTTCATGTGGGTAGAGAGGTCCTTTTTCATGTTGTGTTTCAGGGCTTCCATTTTGGTGTCTATGGTGGAATGCATGGAGGAATTCATGGTGGAAATATTGGCATTGATTTGTCACAATTCCTTCTGGGCCATGGAGAGATAAGATGACAAGTGGGTCAACACATAAAATGGGTTACATGAGAAGGGTATCACAATGATTAGGGAGAAAAGGGGAATCCAATGGGATAGTTATGAAATAAGGGGGTCTCAAACATAGGAAAAAAATATTGAAAAATGATAGGTATCACTTCGATCAGGATGAAAAGAGGAATGCATTGGGATAACTCTCAAATAAGGGTGTAGGCAGGCCCCATGAATTTGTTTTTTACTTCTACCAAGTTATACTCTGATTTGAATAATACTAGAGTGGAAAAATGCTCAAATTATTAACAAGAAGATATGTGTAGTAATTTCGCAACCCGAATGTAGGAGGGAAGGTTTCACATCAATAGATCTTGTTTTTGTTTTTTTTGTTATGTTTTTGTCCCAAGGGTTGGGATTTTCAGGGTTTCTACAAACAAGGGTTTCCATGTGCTATAGCTCTCTGTTATCCATGTGGGGTTGAACAATAGTACTTCACCCAATATATTAGGGAACAAACTAAGGAGGATAGACCATACCCTTATCCGTACTACCCTATTACGTAGGTACTGGAGAGTATATTCTCAAGTGTTGTTCTCGATGGAATCATAACAGTTAGGAGACCAATCAATGTATGTATTGATGCAGGAGCATCGCTATCACATCAAAAGGATGTGGACGTGGAATCAGAATCGACAACTCAATGCATCGATGGAGCCAAAACCGACCTTAATCATCTTGGTAGAGGTGTGAAGATTTTTTTTTTGATTTTATCATTAATTAATTAGTTGTCTGTAAAGTTGGGCCACCGTTTTAAAGGATGGAACCATTGTAAATATTTTACACAATTGTAATGTATTATAGGTGTGGGATATCATCCCTGATTAGTCATTAGGCTGCATTTATTGAGTAGTTAACCTCTTGAACAATATGTAATAATATTTAGATAGGAGGATGGAAAGCGAAGAAGCGTTGGGTCCTTAGACAAGTTTCAATTTGTGTCTATAGGAGATAGTCATTGTAATGATGTTTTCTTTGAATTGAATAGAACAGAGGAAATTAACCCACATACACAGTGTTGAACTTGTTTATATTTTGACCGTGTTGTTATGTTCTTGTGAATGTATGATGTTCATAATGAGTGAATGAATGAATAATTGAATGAATTCAATTGTTTCTCTTATGTAATATTATGCAAGAAGTGCATGCAGAGTGCAAGGATTGTGTGTGAAGAAGTATTTTTTGACTTAAAGATGAGAAGAGATAGCGGGGAATTTTTGTATGCAGAGAGTGCAAATTAAGTGCAATGAGTGTGTATAGAAACAAACTTGTGTTAAAGTTTGAAAGCTTAGGAGGTTGAGTGCAGAGTATGCTAGGAGGGTGTAAGAATGTCTTTTGAAGAAGTCGCGGAGTGAAAGTGTGCGCTAAGGAGTGAGATTTAAATTTCATTTACCAAAAGATCAAGAAGAGTAGCGGTTTAAGTCTCGAGAGGAGAACCACTTAGAAAAGTTTCAAAGTTTTGAAGAGTTGAAGTGTTCAAAGTTGAAGTGCAGAAAATTGAAGTTTGAAAAAGGAACAAGTACAAAGGATTGAGCGGGAGAAATCCTTTAGAGAAGAAGTTCAAAGTGTGGATAAGATCGAGGGTCAATATTCATTCATAAAGAGATGAAATATTTCAATTTGTTAGATCTCGAAGAAGTAACGCACTGGTTAGCCACGAGGAGTCATCAAAATTTCACAGAACCAAAATATTTGGAAGAAGTAAAGTGAAATTCGCAAAATCACGAAACGTGAAATCCATAAATCATCAGGACCGTCCATTGAAAGGAGACACGTGGCAAGAGATCAACATTTCATTGAATTGCAGAGTAGAAAGGTCAAAGGGCGGAGTCATGAGAACTCACAAAATCCAAAATCATGAAATGATTTTCATCATCCATTAAGGTAGGACACGTAGCAATAGATTAGAATTTCATTGAATCGTGACTTGGGAAGTTGGAGGGAGAAGTTGCAAAAACTCGTGAAACATGAAATCGTGACTTGATCATAGCCATTTGCTGGAGAGAGGTTGTGGACAGTTGATCTGATCTGAATATTTTAGAATTTCAGGCATTCAGAGTTCAAAGGAAGGAGAGTCGGTTGAACCATATAGCCGATACGCGAAATCACGATGCACCTATTCGGTAAGCATGTGGTCACAAGGCATGGTCACATGGAGGAGACTTGCATTTTAGCACTTATGCATGGCAGTGGAATTTTGTAAAGACCCGTGGATTGTTTCTAAGAGGTTCCAACAGGGAATCAAAGATTGTTTCAATTCAGTCTTGAGAAGATCTTAAGACCAAGAGGTTGCGTAGCCCTTGGAGAGAAGGGGGGTCTGCATCAAGTGGTATCAGATCTTGAAAAGGATTTGAAGTTTTACTTAGTGTGTTAGGAACATTTGAGGTGATTCCATCGAGGATATGCATAGGACTACTTATGGAAAACCGTGGTGTAGGAAGAGAAATGAGAGAAATTTGTGGAAGATTGGAAGGAATGGAAGCAATGCAAAGGAGAATACATGCCACTGAAGATGTCAGTGATGCAGAAAGTGAAGAAATAGAAGTTGAAGAAGCTACAGGGGAAGATGTGGCTGAAGAACGCTTATTGAAAGTTGTTGTAAAGTTGGGAGCTAGAGCAAAGATGGGTGTCCCAATGTATGAAGGTAATTTGGATGTCGAAAAGCTATTGGACTGGATAAGGTCCATGGATAAGTATTTCAACTATGAAGATGTCAATGAAGGAAGGAAGGTCAGACATACTATCATCATATCAAAAGGACATGCAACACTGTGGTGCGATGGACTGCATGTAGAGAGAAAGAGCAAAGGT
Source organism: Picea abies (assembly GCA_900067695.1). NCBI lineage: Eukaryota > Viridiplantae > Streptophyta > Pinopsida > Pinales > Pinaceae > Picea > Picea abies. The sequence continues at coordinate 12,184 of CBVK0100072144.1, forward strand.
AAACAAAAGATAAAGAATTGGGATAGGATGGTAGCCAAACTGAAGGATAAATTCATACCTAAGGATTACCACATAAATCTGTTCAAAAAGTTGCAGAACTTGAGACAGAGGGGTATGACAATGAAAGAGTATACAGAAGAATTTTATAGGCTGAATATTAGGACTGGACAAAGAGAGAAGGATGATGAAAAAGTTGCTAGGTATATAAATGGCTTAAGGTATGAAATTCAGGATGAGATCAACATGATGACTGTGAGGATAGTGGAAGATGCTTATTAGATTGCACTGAAGGCAGAAGAAAAGTTGGCTAGAAACCAGAGTCAATGAAACAGAAGCAGAGGCTCAAATAGAGGTAAGGGAATTGTCTATGATAAGGCACCGAAAACCAAGGATGAGATTGAGAA
>CBVK0100072145.1:0-17691 GCA_900067695.1 Picea abies
AGATTTATTTTTGTTTTTATTATTAATCAATTAGTTGTCTGTAAAGTTGGGCCACCGTTTGAAAGGAAAAAACCATTGTAAATCCTTTGCATGATTGTAATGTATTACATGTATGGGATATCAACCCTGATTAGTCATTAGGCTGCATTTATTGAGTAGGTAACCTATTGAACAATATGTAATAGTATTTATATAGGAGGATGGAGAGCGAAGAGGCTTTGGGTCCATAGACAATTTTCAGTTTGTTTCTATAGGAGATAGTCACTATAATGATGTTTTCTTTGAATTCAATAGAATAGAGGAAATTGACCCAAATACACAGTGTTGATCTTGTTTATAGTTTGACCATGTTATGTGTTTGTGAATGTATGATGTTCATAGTGAGTGAATGAATGAATTGTTATGTGTTTGTGAATGTATGATGTTCATAGTGAGTGAATGAATGAATAATTGAATGAGTTCAATTGTTTTTCTTCTATAATATTATAGAAGGACTACATGTAGAGCACAAGGAGTGCATGTGAAGAAGCCTTTTTCGACTTAAAGATGACAAGAGATAGCGGGGGATTTTTTATGCAGAGAGTGCATATTGACTGGAAGGATTGTGTATAGAAACAAACTTATGTTAAAGTTTGAAAGCTCAGGAAGTTTAGTGCAGAGTATACCAAGAGGGCGTCAAAACTCCTTTTGAAGAAGACGCAGAGTGCAAGTGTGCACTAAGGGGTGACATTTAAATTTGATTTACCAGAAGCTCAGGAAGAGTAGTGGTTTAAGTCTCGAGAGGAGAAACACTTAGAAAAGTTTCTAAGTTTTGAAGAGTTGAAGAGTTCAAAGGTGAAGTGTAGAAAATTGAAGTTCAAAAAAGGAACAAGTACAGAGGATTGAGCGGGATAAATCCTCTAGATAGGAAGTTTGAAGTTTGGATGAGATCGAGGGTCAAGATTCATTTAGAAAGATCCGAGATCTTTCAAGCCGTTAGATCTCAGAGAAGCAACGCAGTGGTTAGTTGTGAGGAGTCATCGGAATTTCGCAAAACCAAAATATTTGGAAGAAGTAAAGTGAAATTCGTGAAATCATGAAACGCGAAATCACAAAATCATCAAGATCGTCTGTTGAAAGGAGACATGTGGCAAGAGATTAGCATTTTGTTGACTTGCAGATTTGAAAGGTCAAAGGGCATAGTCGTGAGAACTCGCGAAATACAATATTGCAAAATGATCATGGCCATTCATTAAGGTAGGACACGTAGTGACAAATTAGAATTTCATTGAATTGTGACTTGGGAAGTTGCAGGTAGTAGTTGCGAAAACTCCTGAAACGCAAGATCATCACTTGATCACAGTCATTTGTTGGAGAGTGGTTGTGGACCATTGATTTGATCTGAATATTTTGGAATTTTGGGCATCGAGAGTTCAAAGGAAGCAGAGTTGGTTGACCCATATATCCGATACAGGAAATCATGATGCACATATTTGGTAAGAATGTGGTCACAAGGCATGGTCACATGAAGGGGACTTGCATTTTAGTACTTGTGCATGCAAGTGGAGTTTTGTAAATACCTGTGGACTATTTCTGAGAGGTTCTAGTAGGGAATTGAAGACTGTTTCAATTTAGTCTTTAGAATATCCTAAGACTGGGAGGTCACACAACCCTTGGAGAGAAGGGGGATTTGCACCATGTATATGTTTATTTTTGTAGCTTCAGGAAGGTATTCTCACATGACCCTAGGTTTTGGGCATGTGGGAATCATTGTGGGCACACCATCAAACTTTTGGGTTGGTGAAAACTCTCTTACATTTGAGTGAGGGATTCATGGGTTTGATGATGGGATTTGTGGGATTATGTTGGGTTTTCACACCTAAAAGGAAAACCTAATTTGATGTTGAATTGCATAGGTGCTTCTATGTTGACCCTTAAGATTTGTATATAAAGGAGAGAGGTTATTGTGACATTACATATCATATAGAGTGTGACATTACATATCATGTAGGAGTGGTGATATCAACAAAGGTAAAGTCTACAAGGTGGCGAATGTGGCCCAAGAGAGATAAGCGAAGAAGGTTGCATGTGTGGAGCGAATGTTTTCATACCATAAGTGGTTTGTAGGAGGAAAAAGTGTGTATATATGTGGGTTTCATATAGATGAATCACGTATAGAGTATATACGGTTTGGAGGAGATAAAACAACGTATGTATATGGGTTTCTAGTTGGTGAATCACATATTTGAAGTTTATGGGATGGTACAGATATGTACAAGTTGAAAGGTGACATCAGCAGGCCGTAAACATGGTCCTCAACATATTCGTGTTTAAAGGATATTTCCAAATATTTCTAAGGTTTTATTTTCTAATTTGTATGGTTATTGGAGAAGAAGGTTGTTCTTGGTTTTGGTGACTTTGGAGGACAAGGTTGTGCTCTGATTTTGGTGATATTGTATTGCCTGGTAGAGCTGGATTTTCCCCCAGGATTTTTTATGATAACAATATTACAGAACTAAAATTGTGTCTCGTGTGTATTGGTGATTCATCTATGATATTTTGTGTTTCTGCTACATATGTTTTCAGTCAATAATTTTCAGTGAAGAATTGTTTAGTGATAAAAGCTAGAGTGTTATGGTTGGTTCACTAGGAACCAATTTATCAGATATGAAAATTAGTCACATGGAGTTTCATGTGAAAATTGACATGGTATCAGAGCTTGGGATCTGAAGAGAAGGGTATCATCTTGAGAAACATTTAGATACAACAATGGATGAGTTCTTTTCTTGTTCTTGTTCTTTTTATCGGCATGTCAAAGGTGAGAAATCTAAGGGAGTTGAGGAATTAGCTGTGAGAGGTAGCTATAGTGAAAGTTGTAGGTGGAAACATGTTATATGGTCTCTTGTTTGAGACATGGATCAAACTATCCAAAAGAGTATTTATGGAATATTGTAGCTCAATGTTGTGGTAGGTTTGGAGTTCCGATGGATTGGCGGAGAGACCAAATCATAAAAGTATGTTGTGTGGAATATTACTGACCATATGGATGGTATTATAGTGACTTGTCATAGTGAGTTACGATGGGTGCAACTCAGATGCTTTGGAACATAAAACATAGTTTTGTGTGTATCACAGGTTGATGAGATAGAGTCTTCATTGGGTTGGAGAGTTTCACAATGTCAAGGTATGACGATGTATGTGGTATTTAACCTCGGAGGATGAGGACATTATAGAGATGAGATACAAAGGTCTAGAGTGGACTCGAATGAGTCTCCATCTCTATCTTGGGACTATTTGTATCAAGACGCAAGATTAGTGTTAGAACATGTAGAAACAAAGAGTTTTTGGTGACTCAGGTGATGAAATTGGGATAAGTTCATTCGATGGTCATGACTTGGGGAAGTAGGATGATTTCCTTGGAGGATTGTATGTTTCTTACATAGTGATATCCATCAAAACATGAAAGGGGAACAATATTTGTTCATTATTTTCACAGTGTTTGACGTAGGTATGTACGAGGAGCATGGTAGGAGGACTAGTCATGTAGTACATGGATCTAGAGTAGTGATATTCCAGATGGAGTTAGGTGGTGTGTTGCAAGTGGAAAATATGTTATGAGTGCCAATATTTTTTTCTCATCCTCAAGGATTGATAAGTAGGGCTATGCAGTGTTGTTCGAGGATCGACGTGTGTTATTGGATGTTGAGTTGGTAGGTATTTCTAGCTCTTGGGAAGATTTTGTGCATGGGATCTATGCATGATATATTTTTCTAGGGTTTTATAGGATATGGAATAGATTGGTGTCCAGGGAGGATGTAGATGATAGATGAGGAGGAGAAGGTGACCCAGCCAATGGTGAGGTATGTAGTTCCACCAGTGGTGAGTCAGGAAACTCTACTAGTAGTGCAGATTCAGAGGGAGTAGGTATCTTCACCAATGATAAAAAATAAAAGGGAGTCTAATTTCAGAGAGAGTTAGTTAATTTAGAGGGATTTTGAATTCAAGAGGGAGTCAGGAGACTCAGTGAGAGTCAGAAATTCATAAGGATTTCCCCCTCAATATCAGGTGGGAGAGAGACATATTCCAGGAATGGAAAGTAGGTCTCATGAGTTAAGGAGGCCATACATGAGGTTTAAAGGTAGGAGGATTATACTATTTGTGTGCCATCCATGGAGGATCCATTTGTTTCAGGAGGTTTTTCTATAGTGACATAGGGGGTATCCAATTAGGAGGATTGGAGAGTAGTTGTGGTAGAGGATACAATATGGGAGACAAATCTACTTCTAGGTGATCATGGAGGATGGAATGCCTCCCTCGCCAAGAGGGAGTGTTGATTTGCTTGTAGCATTAGGAGGCATTCCCACTTATGGAGTGTGGTGAGAATACCTTCCTCGCTAAGAGGGAGTGTTTATTTTTGTAGCTTCGGGTAGGTATTCTCACATGATGCTAGGATTTGAGCATGTGGGAATCATCCTAGGATCCACATAAAAAATTAGTTTTGGTGAAAACCCTCTTGTATTTGAGTGGGGGATTCATGGGTTTGATGATGGGATTTTTGGGATTATGTTGGGGATTCACACCCATAAGGAAATCCTAATTTGATGTTGACTTATGGAGGGTATTCTATGTTTACTCTTGAGACTTCTATATAAAGGAGATAGGTCATTGTGAAATTACATATCATGTAGGGTGAGTGGAGACATGATGGAGCTAGCATAAGTGAGTCTTCACTTGTTCTAGGAATATTGGTGATGTCAGCAAAGGGAAAGTCTGCAAGGTGGTGAATCTGGCCCAAGAGAGAGAAGCAAAGGAGGCCACATGTGTGGAATGAATGTTTTTCATACCATATGTGGTTTGCAGGAGAACGAGGCATGTATATACATGGGTTGCAGATGAATGAATCACGTATAGGGTATACATGGTTTGCAAGAGAGAAAACAACATATGTACATGGGTTTCTAGTTGGTGAATCATGTATCTCATGTTTCTGGGAAGGTACAGATCCATACAGGTTGATAGGTGATGTCAGTAGACCGTACATGTGGTCTACAATAGATTCATGTGTAGAGGATATTTCTAGATATTGTTGAGGTTTATTTTTCTTATTTGTATGGTTATTGGAGAAGAAGGTTGTTCTTATTTTTGGTGGCTTTGAAGGACAAGGTTTCCCTTAGATTTGGTGATATTGTAATGGCTAGAAGGTTTTTTTTTCCCTCGAGATTTATGATGATAAGAATATTACATAACTAAAATTGTTTCTCATGTGTATTGATGATTAATCTCTGATATATTTTTTTTCCATTGCATATGTTTTCAATTAATAATTTTCATCGTAGAATTATTCAGTGATAACAGTTAGGGTGTTATTGTTGGTTCACTAGGAATCAATTTCATAGATATGGAAATTAGTAGCATAGAGTTGCATGTGAAAATTAACACTATAGTGGGGTTCAAGATTCCTAGGAAAGTCCATATATAGGTGTTGTCTAATGTGCTACAAATAGAAGGGGTACCAATAAGGGTTACAAGGGTGTCCAACAATGTGAGCTTAAAACCTCTTGTATTTCTTGCATATATGCTTACCTGATCATGAATTTATGCACTGAACAATAGATCACTATATTTTAAAGACATTAGAACATGTATCTACACTAAAAATATTTACCCACTATTCTTGCCCATGAAAATGATCTAATGCCACTTGTTATGCACTTGGTTATGTTGTATTGAGCAGAAACATGAATATTACATAAATTACCAATGGAACAACACAATATAGAGAATAAAACACCAAAATGATACCTTTATTGAAACAAGAGAAATTTTCACTTACCTCTTCGAGGGGGAAACCTCCAATAGAGAAGTTCTCTATTACAATAATTCTCAATACAAAGACTTCTCATCCCCTTGACTCCTATTTATACTAAATCTATCCTACCTAAGAAAAATCTAGAGGAAGATCTTTCTAGATGTGGATGATTCTATTATGTCTTCTTATATTTTACTTATGATCCTTATTACGAGGATTTATTTATTAATATTGACCTTTATTACATGGAAAATTTAGTATTATACCTACATGAGGGGTTAGGGAGGTTAGGTCCCTAACACATTGCATAGTTGCAAAGTGTGTCTTCATATATTTGTGTGGAATGTCAAATTTTTCAATATCCTACCAAGGAGGACCTGGACCTCATGGTGAGATAGATATACATGAATATTTTGATGTAGGATTGCCTAGAGAGCATAGTTGCAAAGTGTGTCTTCATATATTTGTGTGGAATGTCAAATTTTTCAATATCCTACCAAGGAAGACCTGGACCTCATGGTGAGATAGATATACATGAATATTTTGATGTAGGATTGCCTAGAGACGTTGGAAATACAACATCTACAAGTGGTTATTTTTTTAACTTATTTTGTGGAACAATCAATTGATTGAGCAAGAGGTATGTCATAGTTGCATTATCAACTACAATTGTTGACTACATGGTAGCCACTCATGGGTTTAAGAAATCTATATCATTATAAATATTATGTTTATGTATTGGTTTTGTTTAGAAAGTAGTGAGAAGAGTCTATGGTAGCTAAAGTGTGATTTTTTTTGAAAAACAACTGATAGCTAAAGTGTGATTTTTTTGGAAAAAAAACTTTCTTATCATTCCAATAAAAATCATATCGATATATAGTACCATTTTGTTAGACACATGGTTGAACAGAACAAAGTATTGTTGGAGAAGGTTGAGAAATTGAAGAGAGTTAGATCTTCCATCATCATGACATTATCATGTCATCATCTTGATAACCGAAAATGTGGATAACATAGCTAAAGTGTGATTTTTTTGGAAAAAAAACTTTCTTATCATTCCAATAAAAATCATATCGATATATAGTACCATTTTGTTAGACACATGGTTGAACAGAACAAAGTATTGTTGGAGAAGGTTGAGAAATTGAAGAATTTTACAGATTCATTGATAGATTCTACTAGTAATGAAAATTTCTCTTGGTGTAGAGAATCAATGAACATTACTACCCATAAAAACTAATTATATGAATTCTTTCACTTGCCCCATTTTCTTCACCAAAGAAAATAACGAGTTGGAGAATGTTGGACATGTTTTGTATTTTTTGCAGGATCCTATAAAAAATGGGGTCTAGGGAGTATGCCCTCACTTGCCACTGGGAGTTCAAGGGAAACACCCTTAAAACAATCTTTTTGTGTTTGTTTTGGTCAGTTTTATTCTTTTTCAACCAATTGTAAATAAAGTTTGGCAAAAGAATTATGATTTTAATGTAATCTAAGTTAACAAATTAGGGTTTTGGATGCCATGGAATGGTAATATATTGTATTTTTAATGGTGACTTTAATAGAAGGATAAAAAGAAAGGTGTAGGTATCAAGTTGGTTGTCCTTCCCATTTAAGGGTTTCTAGAATAAATCTTTGTGTAATGTGTGTGTGTGCACACACACACATGCATTCCATTACTATTTTATATTTTTTTATATTTTTTAGTATTTATTTTCTTACATAATTTTAAACTCACATAACACATACGAGCACAGTCCGAATAATAATGAAGATAAATGAGTAATATTGAACGAATATTACTTCCACATAAATGATTAAAAGTGCCATGACTTACATTATGTACATACTTTTTTGTAGTTTTTCTTATGATTTCAAATGAGTATTAAGATATCAATTTAGGAAAATCACAAAAAAATGAAAATAGCAGTATCAAATGAACACATGCCACTAAGGATAAACTTGTCCCATGTCAAGAGATTCAAAAGAAATTACTAATGAAGACAATGTCAATAATATAATAATGATTTCCTAAGGTGATCAGTATCATAAAGTAGAAGAGTATGTTATTTAACATTGTCAAATACATGTGTGTGCAAAACTAATAAGATTCACTAATTTAATTTCCATGAAAAATAAATTATTAAGAAATAAGCATAAAATATGTTTTTTTAAATTATTATCCTAGACTCATTTGGACTAAGATTACACTATTATTAAGTTTTTGTTCAATACTTTCTCAAATGTATATTAAATAGAACCATTAGCTATTAATCTATAAACTACCATGGATATTCCATTGGAACATTTCATCACAATAGATCAGATAAATAAAACTAAAATATACACTATGAAGGTTAAATTCCTTTACATTCCATAATATTTAAGTAATGGTTGTATTCTTATGCATGCATTATATAAAATGAAGAAAATAAAGAACATTAAATTACATTCACACACCATCCATAGGATAACACAAATATTTTCTCTAGGAAAACCTTACGAGAGAAAACCCAATAGAAGGTGAGGTTGTTTTGCTCTCTTTCCTTCGGTATGGAAATAATGCAAGTACAAAGGAGAAGGACCTCTCTATGGAGTTACCTTAGGCATGTGGTATGCTAGGATGCTATAGAAAATTAACCCCATCTATCATTCTCTTTAATTCCCCACTCTCAATTTTTCGTCTCTACTATGGAACAACATTCAATAACATAGAATGGAATCCCTTCTCCTCCTAGTGGATCGGTATTTAACATATCTCGATATCCATCTAGGGGTAGTGTTTTTACTTCCTAAACCCTCAATTATGGTAGATTTTTTAACCTTCTCTAATATTCTTGAAATTACTAATTTTTATAGCCCCATATGCAAGAATAAAGGGGGATTATGTGACATCCTCTCATACCATGGTGATCAACATGATTGGTCAACTCATAGGAGGCATAATGTTTGCATATGAACTAGGATTAATGCACGATCCTCACCGTTGGAAAGGTCTCATAATGTAGAAATAAATCAAGGAAGTATCTATAATTTTTGGATTCCATAACCCCCAAAAGAAATGGTTAATACCTGAAGATGGATCTGGAAGGTTCCAGACCCCAATTTTCCAAACTAGGACCTACCACTAAAATGACCCTCCAAGCTTATTCCTCCAATTTTTTCCATTATGAAAGAATCAGATAGATAAAAAATAATATAATGATCTATTATGGATTACCTATAATATATGACGACTGACTAATTTTATCAAATGTATCTTAAATCAAACCCTTACCTATAATAGATGAAGAGAGAGTAATTGTTTGGGTACAAATTCAAGAACGTTCTGTAATATTAAGATACAATTTATGACAATTTTTTGGTACACATTAAAGTACAATTTATGTGATATTAAAATGTGTAATTATCTTAATATATCAATTATCTCCTGAGTCTCTCCTTTTCCTACATGTGGCCTAATACCATGCCATCCTTCAATCTTGTTAGTCTACTATTCAGGGTAGCATAAGGGATCTTACTAGGAGTTTGGATATAAGATTTAAAAAAATCCTCCTTAGGCCATTCAATATTGGGATACACAAAGTTTCCATAGAAATACGGGTGCACAATTATGGGACCTTTGAATTAAAATCAATAACGTGTTCCATTCCCCTCTTTGGTGGATGTTGTCATGTGTGTAACATCTCCTAGAAGACAAGATATTATACTGGTGGGAATGAAAGAAAGGAGTGAAAAATCATAGGAGAGGGTGAGAAAGGATGGAGGGAGAGGTGTATAGAAAGTGAGTTAGATATAGAGAGGAGAGGGAGATAGGGTCTAAGACTACTGGAGGTGGAGATGAGGGGGTGGGATGAGAGGGGAAAAGGGGGACTAGGTGAGAAGAGGTGAAGGGTATATGGGTAGGAATGGAAGAGTGGTGATAATGAAGGAAAGGAGGGAGGATCCAAGTGGGATGGGATGGAAGGATGAAAGGGGATGAGTAGAGGAGATGATGGAAAATGAGAGGGGAAGGGGGTATGTGGTGGGATAGAGAGGTTAAAAGAGTAAAAGTGTTGATGGGTAGGGGAGGTGGAGTGTTGGGAATGAAGGAAAGGAGAGAAAAATAAATCCAAGGGTTGGGATAGGAGGTTATAAGAGGTATAGAGTCGATGGGTGGGACGATAGGAGTGGAGGGAATGAAGGATTTCAAAAAGAGGCTAAGGGAAATGTTGAGACAAGATGAAGGGGGAGTAGGAGAGGAAGAAAGGGAGGGGAAAATAAAATTCTTATAGTACATACATTTAATTAGGGTATTTAAACATTAGGGATGAAGAGTGGGGGATATGTGTGGAGAGTATTACAGGGAACTGGTGCATGGGGGCTTATGATTGAGAGTGGATTTATACCTAGGGATATGAATAGGGAATTAAGATGAAGGTGCATGGGGTGTGGGGCCTTAGGGATGGGAAGAAGTGAAGTCTGAGGGATATATGGGGTTAGGGTCTAAGTGGAAGAATGGGCCTAGGAATAGAGGGGGATACAAATTGAGAAGTGGTAAGGACCCAAGGGTAGAAAATCATATGGTTTGATCAGACATATACATGAAAGGGTAGAGGGGGATAATGATTAACTGGAGATACAGGCCTATTGAGGAAGTGGGATAGGGGTAAAGGTTAGTAGTATATGGTGGAAGAGACTCATGGGAACGGGTTCAGCGGCTAGTGGTGGACGGGGTTAAGGTCATAGTCTTAGTCCCAATGGATAAGGGGGCTGAGAGGGTATGAGAAAATTTGCTTAATTATAGAGGTAGGGGATCATGTGTGGAGGATCATAGGGGTGTCAAATGATTTGTTCCCGAGGAAAATTTTTGGTACATTGGGCCCTATAGGTGTAGGTTCTATGTACTCATGCATGTAGAGGTAGGAAACGCCAGGGTAAAGGGGTCTAGGTATCAGGTATAAGTGGAGGTCCAAGTACAAATGGAGCTAAGGTACAAGGGATGGGTGCTAAGGGATTATTTTTAGGGGAGTTCTTGGGAGGTGAGGATCCAAGGGAATATGGGGGTGCACTAAGAGTGCTTGGGAATACATGTAAGAGGTAAAGGGGATTTGGAATTCATCAATGAAATATGGATGGTTAGAGGGATCAAGTCTAGGTAATTGGGGATAGGGGTTTTGGTTGGGGATAGGGTTATGGATGATGGGAAATGGGATAATATTATGGGTCAAGGGAATATGGGGCATAAGGTTAAAGGGGATGAAACATAAGGATAAATTTTGTGAAGGTTCCTTCAAGAAATAATAGGTCCCTAGGGAAAAAAGGATAGGAAAGTGTTGATGTGGGAAAAATGCACACGAATTTAGACAAATATTATCTGAATAAATGGAATAAGAATGAAAAAAAAATACATGAGAATAGTATACAACATGAATTGCATTATTTCACAACCTGAGTATTGAGAAAAACACAAAGGACTAGTCCACAATATGTCCAACATGAGAATCATAGTTCTCCATAAAATAACTTGGCCAAACAGACTTCTCCTCATTAACAATTTCAAAGAGCCATGAAAGATCAAAGAGCCAAGAATGCATTTAATCAAATGCAATCCCCATATTCATTGATATTCAACTTGACTCTTGGCCTTCATACACCCCCCCATGATATTTCATTTACCAAGTTTTTTTTATCCTCTTTGTAGTGATGAGAAAAGATTTAATTCCACTAGTATGACTAGTCTGGTCATTAGGAAAGTCTTATCCCTCCAATTTTCATATTCAACCATCATGGGATTCATAATTATTCTTCAGTCATTTGAGTTCAATTGCATTTCGCTAATCCCCTATTGATATGACAATTTTTGTTGTTGTTTCTTCTCTATCATCCTCAAGAGTAAGTAATGATTGTGGGATTAATGCTACATACTGGTAGATTACCTCGATGTCTGAAAATTGTTCCTTCATGGTTTTATTCCCTCACATGGTTCCTATAAAAATGTTTTAGTATGAACTTCCCTTTGCATCGATACATGACACCATTCAACATACAATAGATGTCTGACCATAGAATAATATTTGAAATAAAATTTCAAACCATGTATTTGAACTTATAGAACCGAAACATTAGCCAAGTGAGTGTTCATATATACTTCCATGAGTTCAAATGTTAGTTCCTCTACTCTTGGTTGAGGTACTATATTCTTTGAGTATATTGACAATCTTCCAGATATTAATCTTGACAAATGTGATCAATTGGTGAGGAATCACTCAAAAATATAACCTTGAAGTTGTATATCTCAGAAATACCTTTTGTATGTTGTGGAAAAAATACAAAAGATAGTTTGGGAAAGGTCCTATCCTTGTATGATACTTAGAAGAAATATTAGATATGCTATATCGATCAAGATGAATTGATTATCTTTGGTACTAGGTGTATTAATGAGGAATGGGTGATCTCCCTTTCTGGTGAGTCAATGGTTGAGGCAAGTCTTAAAGCCTTGGAAACACTTGAATCATATAATGTTTTGTGAAATATCAAGTTTTCGTTGCAGGATCTGAAATTAGACCATGTATCGATATCATGAGTATGTCATGTGATAAGTTAGATAAATTTGTTGTGTGAGGAAAATTCAATTTAAAGTGGTTGATTCTGATTTGATCTTGGTTTTAGAGGGGGGGATGGATTTGATGTTAAAATAGTTAAAATTTGAAAAAATATTAAAAGGAATGGGGGGGGGAGTTGGTCTCCACCATTTTACTCCAACTCACCCACATATGGTACATGCCATGGTTTAAAATTTAAAAATATGTATAAGGGGGAAGGGTGTGCCATGTCCCACCCCTTCCCTTTCCCACCTTGATGTACAAGTATTAACATATGGAGAGGGGCCATGGATTGGTCCCTCTCCTTCTACACCTCATCCAAATGAGAACCAATCGTATTCAAAAACAAAAACTTTCAACCATTTTAACTTACCCACATATTGACCATGTTCACTTCATGATCATCGATATATATCTGTCAAGTTCCCCTCAACATCGTCATGATATATTGACCAGGTTCCATTCATGATTTCCAGTATGTTTAATCTTGGTTGATTTCATTGTTCCCAATACAATATCCACCATGATTATCTCATTGTTCTTGGTGTGGTACCATGCATGTTCTTCTCAATGTTCCTCGTATCGTACCAATCATGTTCTCATCTTTGCTCTCGATATGTATCTTTTGTTTAAGTTAAAATAATCTGTGTGGGTCTTAGGGGGCACATGTAATTTAAAAAATGATAACATGGAGGGGGACGTATGGGCCATGGGCCCTCCCCTCCATGTAACAATCCAAAAATTGATTAAATCCCTCCCCTCCACATACTTATATGATTTTTCCTCCCCTTTTTTAATTATTTGTTTTGTTTAAATATATTTTCAACTTAAATAATTAAAATTAAAATTATTTAAATTTAAAATAATTTGCATAAAACAAACATTTTACCCAAAGCAGTTTTGAGTGGTGACATGAAATGAAGAATGCTAAATCATCTGAATATCATTGCATGGGATTTTTAAGGATTATAACTTTCTCTGATGATGTCCAATTGGAATACAATTTTTTTGTGACGCAGAGGGTGTAGGGAGACTCTTTCGGTGAGATAATGTATTGTGCCATTCAAATATTCCAGCAGTGTTATGGCTAACGAGGCTCACTTGGGCTAAAAATTCCCAACGATCGTTTTGGAACTTTTGGTCCTCGAATTTAAATTATGTCAGTTGTATTGGAATAGTAATGACGTAAATCATACTGATACTGATTTAGGGACAAAAACTACACTTTGAGAAACACCAAAAATTGCAAGAAAAGGCATTTTAAAATTAAAGTTTGGGTCTCATTCTTGTTGTTTCTTTTCCTGAATTCAGTTATGCAAGTTATTTTTTTATCTGTGTTATACAGGTTCTTAATTCCTCCATTGGATCTTAGGTCATATATTAGTGGCTCATAAATATAATCCCGCGAAAATGACCAACTGACATTTGGAGCACTTAACACTATTTAGGAGTTGGGAGGACAAAATATTATGTAAGGGGTAATTAAAAGCTAATGTAAGTCTTATAGATGATGAAAGTAACCCACCTAATGATAGAAAACACTTTCATTATCATGTTTAGTCATATAATCTCGCAAAGTATATAAGTTGGTATGGTATGGATAATGAAAGTCATTAGTGACACAAACAGACTTAATCATGACGACAACATGATGTAGATTAAGAGAGGTTGGAAATCAATCATTTTTCATCCAGTCATGCATGGAATTATTAATCATTGGTAATGATAGGAACCTGAATAATAGGCACAACAAGAAGGATCTGATCTAGAGGAGAATAGGAGATCCCTCAATATGAAAGTGTCTTGCCAATAAAATATTTTTCGGTGAGAAAACGAAAATCACTTTTTATATGATCAATGTCAATGAGGGTTCAACATATTTTTGTTGGCATATCAACAACAGAAGAGTGAAACTTGTTGCCAACTAGTCCATCAGAGAGAGAGAGAGAGAGATGAACCTCGTCGCTACACTATGTATCATAGATAAAGGAAGGAACTTTTCCCATATGTGATGTATCAGTGAAAATGAAATGAACCTATTTGATACATGATGTATCGACAAATATGAGAGGAACCTCACTGATATGTGATGTATTAGTGGTGATAGTAATATGGTTTCTAGTGTATCAGTGAATAAATTATTAACTTGTCGATAATGGATGTATCGGTAGGAGAAGAGCGATTTTTATTGATAAATTATGTATAGGAAAAGGAAGGATGAAGATCACTTATATAAAGTGTATCTCCGAGATAGGAAAGATATGCAAGTTGATTCAGGCATGTTTCCCATGCAAAGGTATTTCTTGTAAGAGACAACAAAGGTGAGATATAAGTATGTCATAAAATACAATCAAGAATGATAATACAAACAAAATTTAGAGAATAAAATATCTCCATGGGAAAAGATGATGACGACATAAAGGGAGGAGTTGAATTCAAAATTAGAAGATGAGTCGAAAACCTATTGCAACTTAAAAATGAAACATTGAATAAATGGAAATCAAAGGCATGAAGTCAACAAAGAAAAGTAAATTGATAAAGGAATCATGAATGCCATTGTTTCCAACAAATTTAAAAGTAAATTGATAAAGGAATCATGAATGCCATTGTTTCCAACAAATTTAATATTTTTATACATCTCAATTATCAAGAAGTTTTGTAGCCTATTAAAAAGACTAATCCATGTGAAATCCTATATGTGCATCATTTAATTTTGATGGGATTTGGTGCTAGCGTTGCTGAAAATCAAATCTCTCATCATGATTTTCTGAGAAATATCATCTCATCTTTGCAAGCTTGTGCTTTAGGGAGTAAGGGATGGAAAGAAATTCCATTTCTTACCCATCAGATGATTTGTTCTGGCCTATCGATATCTCAAGGTTTCAAAAATATGTGTGGATACTTTGAATCTCTCAAAGTTATGAAAGAACTAAATTGTAACATGCTTATCCCATCATAGATCCAAATTAGGTGTACTATAACAATTAGCTATGCATACCAACATGGACAAATTGTTCTATAAATGAGGTTTATTGTATCACAAAATTCTAAAAAATTACTCAAAACAATCATGTGTAGAAAAATTAAGGTAGAATCCCAATAAAAAATTTCATGAATAAATCTCCCAGGTGTCATGTCTCATGATCATGTAACATTTACTAAATCCATTCATATTCCTTGAGCCATGTCGTCATCTACAAATATTCAATGAGAGGGATCTTCGCATATGTGAAAACAATATCACAAATTAAAACTTTTAACAAATTATGTAGATTTATTTATTAACCATTTTCAAACATAAATGTTTAAGAAGTTAGAAAATATAACTAGAAACGACATTGAATAAAATAATTTCCTCTTTGAAAAACATATTCACAAATATCTCACAACATAAACCAGTACTAAAGTCTATATCTGGGATGGCATGGGACATTATGTAAAAAATATAATTCTTTTGAAAACATAGAGAACCATACATGTTTGAATGTATGAAATCAAATCATGAGTATTAATAGTTCTTGTTTCCAAGATCCTAGTAGAAAGGTGGAGTCAATTTAGATTGAATGTTGGTCAATTGAGTGGAAGCTCCCTTCCATTGAAATGTAACATCCTACTCTTGCGCACACTATGTTAACTTATTCTTTGAGGATACTTGCTTGCAAGTGATCAAGATTATTGTACGATTGGGAATTTGATTACAATTATGAGGCACTGTGATATGATGACATGTTATTTTGTTTTATTGATATAGACAAGTGCTATTGACTCACTTCTCTTGAGTGAGAATGATTTTGGACCTTAAGGATGTAGAGGCATCGATGAAACCCTTGGACTCTGGATCAAATTAGGGAGTGGACTATTGGGGTTTGATTGTGTATATATGAAATATGTGTATTTGATTAGATGTTATGATTATGGATTTTATTTCTGACATGATTCAGTGATTATGCAGGCTAACGATAGCTTTTCGACCAAACTCACATGTGGAGTAGAGGGGTCAAGCATGACTACCAGAGACATTGAAGGAGAGGTGTGGACAACAGCCCTACCACAACCTACTAGCACTCCCGTTGTGGCTCAAAATGTAAGTTAATGACTACCTAGGTCGAGAATACCCACGATGTCATGAGGGAAGACTACGACAGTCCCTCATGATGATTCTAAGGGGCGCGCAATAAGGCAGGGGCCTTATTCCTTATAGACCCTTAGTCTCCCACAAGATCACCTAACAGAGTATTGAATCCAGGGGTTTTTGATGTCCACCATGTCAGTGAAGAGGTGAGTGGCACCCTTGGAGCATGTAGTGTGTCCTGAAGGGAACATCGCACAAGAAAAATGGAAAGTGGCGAGTGGCACCCTTGGAGCACATAGTGCATCCTGAAGGGCACGTCGTACAAGGGAAACTGAGTGAGGTGAGTGGCACCCTTGGATCACCTAGTGTGTTCTGAAGTGAATGTCGTGTTGTTAACTAATAAGTGAATAAACCTATATGGCTTTAGAACAAATGTTATGATAAGAAAGATTTAAAAACAATTTCCCTAATAGAAATGTCGCCCAGCCTAGGAAAATAAAATCTAGGTCTAAGTGATACTTGTGGTAATAATACTAATAATAATATTAATCATTAAAAATGTGACGACAAGGGGTTAAGCAATTAAATTAATTTATTAAAATCAAATTATATTGAGGGATTAAAATTTTAAAAGGAAATTCATTGTTTTTCTACTTTTGATAATTAAATTTTATTAATTAAAATAAATATGGGTAAAACGTAATTTTTCTACACTTTCTAATTTGGGTTTAAGATAAAAAGGGAAAAGAGGGAAACTTAAAAGAAATAGGAAACTAAGGGGAAAAGGGAAACATAAAGAAAAATGGAAACTTACGGAAAAAACCAAAATGACTAACTTAGTAAGGAATCTTGCCATTAGGAACTTTCTAAATATGAACTCAATTAGGAATTTAGTAAGGGCGTAAGTCATTTAAGGTGTGTAAGGGAATATGGGGTCACCAAGGAGTGATTTTAGGAATGATTTTTTGTGGGTGAAGCAAATAGGAGAAATTAATTAAATAATGAATTTAATTTCTGGTGCAACTAGGGGGATGGTGTTGGAAGATTGGTTGTTGTCATTGATGTCAACCCTAGTCATGGGTTTTGGACCACAATATTGATAAAGGTATTTGGACATGAAGGACAATGCACATGCATATAAAACACTCATGAATGGACAGTATACATCATGTTGTTTCCAATGGTATGTGGCACATCATGTGGATCCTCATGGTTGAGGAGAAATGAATTTTTGAAGATGACAAAGT
>CBVK0100072177.1:0-25391 GCA_900067695.1 Picea abies
ATGAGACTTTGTATGGATTCAGATGTGTAGTTGTCTCCAGCTCCAATTTCTCCACCATCTCTATGGATACTAAGTTATCAGTTCTCCCACTGTAAATTATCACCTTGCATACTCTATCTTTAGTCTTGCAAGCTGTCTTAAATAGACTATTCCTCTGCACTGGTTTTCAACTTATGCCTTTGGATTTAAGAGAACCTTTTTCAACATCAGGCATGTTCCATCCTCTACTCTTTCTACTTCAACATTCCTTCTTTGTTATTCTGAAATGTGAGATTCACCTCCTCCTTCTTTCTTTTTCTTGGGACATTCCCAAGACATGTGCCCTGTCTTTCCACGGGCATAGCACCTTACTTCTCCTCCTCTGCTTCTTCCTCTTCCTTTAGAAGAAATTCTTCCACCACCCCGTCTTCTTTGGGAAATTCCTTCTCTTTTTGAGTGACTAGGTGGTTTCTCAGTCTCGTCTTTGGATTTATGTGCCTTGTCATGGGTAACTCCCTTACCTTTGTTTGGGGCCAAGTTCCTACCTTTTCCTCGTTGGCTTTGTTTTCTGGCCAACTTCTCATCTTCCTTCAGTGCAAACTGATAATCATCCTCCACTGTCCTCACTGACATCATGCTGATCTCATCCTAGATTTCATGCCTCAAGCCATTTATATACCTGGAAAATTTTTCTTCATCTTTCTCTATTTGTCCAGTTCTGATGTTCATCTTGTAGAAATCCTCTTTGTACTCCTTAATTGTCATACCCTTTTGTCTCAGGTTTTGCAGCTTCCTGAACAGATTGATATGATAATATTTGGGCATGAATTTAGGCTTCAACTTAGCTACCATTCTATCCTAATTATTTATCTAATGTTTTCCCTTGCTTCTCCTCTCAGTTTGTAGTTCATCCCACCACAGTGTTGCATGTCCTTTTATCTTGGTTACAACATGTCTCACCCTTTTCTCCTCATTAAAATATTCATAGTTGAAATATATGTCCATGAATATTATCCAATCTATCAGCTCTTCAGCATCCAAATTGCCTTCATACATTGGGACCTCTATCTTAGCTCTAGCTCCCAATCTAACAAATGCTCTCAGCAAGCATTCTTCGATAACATTTTCCCCTACATCTTCTTCAACTTCTACCTCTTCACTCTATGCATCGTTGATGTCTCCAACATTAGGTGCCCTCCTCAATGCTTCCTCCAGTGCATATAATCTTGCACAAAGCTCTTGCATTTCTCTTTCTACAGCATGATTGGCTAAAGGTGGCTTCACTCGTCTCCTTGGTGGAATTGTGCGGACTGTCTCTCACACACCGAGTACACCCTTCGAGCTCCTTTGTTATCAAGTGGTCACATGAGGAAAAATCAACATTCCAAAGGATCAAACAGTATTTGGTTGAGGCCCCTATATTAGTCATCCATGACTATGCCAAATATTTCTTTATCTTTTCTTTCTCTTCCGAGGAAACCATTGTTGTTGTGCTACTGCAAAAGAATGAATAATGGCATGAACAAACCATAGCCTTTTTTAGAAAATCCCTCTAAGATATTGAGTTGAAGTATGACATATTAGAAAAGTAGACCTATGCATTGGTCAAAGCGTTGAAATCCTTCAGGGTGTATGTTTTACAGTCTATCATAAAAACCTATGTTCCTAGTAGTAGTGCTAAAGAGATTCTGGTCCAGCCATATAGTGAAGGGAAAAGAGGGAAATGGATTGTCAAATTGATGGAGTATGACCTGCACATAAATCCCACCAATATGATCAAGGGACGAGGACTCACCAATTTATTATCAGAATCAAACTGTAAGGTGCTAGAATTGCATCAGATCTTCACCCAATCCGATGCACCCATGACATAGTCTGGACACGACACCATGCAGGTATTTGAAAACTACTCTTCTTCACTTTGGTACATAAATGTTATTTACTTTATGAAGCACCTAGAAAGTCCACCATATTTGAAAAAGACGAGGGCCAGGTCTCTCAAATTAAAAGCTATCAAATTATGCATTTTAAATTAGAACCTAATTGGACGGACCCAACTGGCATCCTATTAAAATGTCTTGATGAAAATGAATCTAAACAGGTCACAACAGATATGCACAGGGGATTTTGTGGGGGACACCAGCATTAGAAATCTACAACCCTCAAGATCCTAAGGGTAGGGTACTACTAGCCCACCCTTTTCTCAGATGTATTTTCTATAGTAAGGGCATGCAATGAATATCAAAAGTTTGCAGGAAAACAAAAATCACTCTCATGGCCCCTGAAACCTATCACCACCAGTGGCCCCTTTCAATAATGGGGATCATATTTCATAGGTGATATAAATCCACCCTCCAGTGGGAAACACAAGTGGATTATCACTTCCACTAACTACTTTACCAAATGGATCGAGGATGTGAACACTAGGAATGCTACTGACAGGGTGATTATGAATTATTTGGAAACCAATATCTTTGCCAGATTCAGCTAGCCTAGAAATCTTATAACAAACAATTCCAAAGAATTCAATTCCAAATCCATGATTGACTTCTGTGGAAGCCATAACATTTCCTTGACACATTCCATTCCCTATTATCCTCAGGGGAATGGGTTGGATGAGTCATCAAACAAGACTCTCATCAGGATCATCAAGAAATTGTTGACTGAAAACAAGAAATATTGGGACTCTAAACTTAAGTATGCCTTGTGGGCTGATAGGATCAACACCAAGAGATCCTTGGGAACCTCACCATTTTAGCTAGTCAATGGGATAGATGTTGTCTTCCCTACTCAACTTGGTCTACCAGTTCTAAAATTCCTACAGGAATAAATGGAGGAGCCAAATCACATCTAGAGAAGAATCTTATAGATTATAGAGGTTCAGCAAAATAGAGAAGCCTTGAATCAGATAACTGAGGCATACCAAAGCAAGATCAAATAATATTTTCAAAAGGAAACCAATAAAGAGATCTTTCAAGAAGGAGACCTGGTCCTAAGGTAGGATTTTAGAAGGGAAGAAAAGTCTAAGCATGGTAAGTTCAATAACCTCTGGTTTGGTCATTTTAAGGTGTTTGAGGTTCTAGAGAATAATACATTTGTTTTACACAATATAGATGATACTGAAATTTTTGGAGGCCCAATAAATGGGCGCTTCCTGAAACACCATTTTGCTTAAAAGACTGAGGGAAGGTCCCTCTTGTACCATAGTTGCTTTCCTTTTTCATTTTTTATTAGCTAGTTTGCTTGTGAATAAAGACTCCATAGCCCAACAAAGGCACTGGGGTGTAGTTGCAGTTCTAAGTTCAATAAGATGCATGGCTAAGAGACAATAGCAGATATATATGGCTAGTAAACAGAAACAAAGGTAAGAGAAGGAAAGTGGGAGAAAGTTATTTAATTCCAAGGCACCGATCTGTTGTTCTTAGCACCTCATGGGGAAGTGTTATCCCTAGTTGGAGCCAATGTTGAGACCTAAGTCTGCACCCCTTCCCCTCTTACCACATTTTCCCTATACCTTCGTGAAAATTATTCCTCTTCTCATTGGTTAACTCGATTTCCCATTACTAAATGATTTGGTTTTTCATTGTTATCTTTCTTGATTGATTCTTTGCGCAAATTATTTATGTTTTCTTCAAGGATAATTGCATGTCATGATTTGGTTTGAAATACTTGTCATCATGTTTTCCATTGATTGAGTATATAGCAGGTCCACTAAGAATTTTGTGTGCGCAGGAGACATCTAGGACCACAAATTCCTTTGTATGCGCAGTAAGCTTTTGCAAGAAAGACGCAACAATTCAGAGCAATCCATTTCAGGATTAAATTTTAAGCCAAATAGACATGTCAAATATTTAATGGTGGAGATCTAACAGTCGATGCAGATCAACGACTCTCGTGCATGAAGATTCTCAAACTCGCATGAGGCTTAATCGCAGAGTTACACAAACTTCACTCTGCAACTTCGGTGCCGAAACATTGGAGCTCATCTTTGTCGAAAACTCCTAAATGTTGAATCACCGCATCTCTTCGCAAGATCAACCTTTTGAGAGATCTCCACACTTAGCACTCAAAAAATATTGAATCCCAAAATGCCAGAGCCATGTGGCATTCATCATTGGATACACGTAGAATTCATCCATGGTGACACGTGGCATCCATCGGTTGTTGACACGTGGCACTCATTTCAGGCCATTTGGGTTACATTGTCTGCTCATTTCTGGGTAACATGCATTGCTCTCTTCATGCGAACATGTTAGCGACAGTGACGTCAAGAACAATGTGTTTTATTTAAGTTAAAAATTTGTTTTGCAAATGATGTGTAGTGAGAAACCTCAGTTCCACACTAGTCGAGGGCCTCCACATCTGTGATAAATAGGAATTATTTGTATGTTAGAAGGGTTCAGTTTTTGGGAGAAAAAGATCAATACAAAAAATGGTTGGACCCATTCTATGCCTGGATTAAATCTCTCTACCTCATGAAGATGTTATTGATGACAGTGTGTTTGTGTCCAAATTCATATGTGTTTCTTATCTTGAATATAGTTTTGGTTTGTGCGAAGTACATTTATTTTCCTTCAGCTAGTGTATAACTTGTCTTTATTAATATGAAATCTGTGATAACAACCGCTTTGATGAAGATTTGTTTTTGTTGCAACCTGTGGGAATAACTATGTTTTTGGCACATGTTTAATGCTTGAAATGACAGTTTAAGACTTAAACTTGTAGAAACAGATTGTTCATTGAATGGTTTGTTGTTTTTCTTTGTTTCTTACCTTTACTGTCTCACTTGTCTGTCCTTAGTGTGCCACCAGTCGTGGAGGACCCTCTTCCATGTAATTTGGTCAACCAAACCATGCTCATGTCTTAGAAAACCAACCCTCTAATTGACCCATAAATAAAAAATCCAACCATTCATAACTTGAGGTGGCCTAACTCTTCCCTTTAGCAGTCAGGTGCAGACTTTAGGACCAACTTCTTCTGGCGTCATTTCCAGGGAACAAAGTAACTAGATATATTTCCACGGGAGAGATAAAATGAGCAGATATAACCTTTGATGGTGAACAAAGATCATACACATTTAGACTTCCATCTTTCACCTGGTGACTCCACTGAGTAAACTTCAAAAAAGAAATAATGGCTCATAGAAAAGGACTCAAGAAATCCAAATATAAGAACACCAGAGGCACTAAGGCTCATCGTAACCCCAAGAAGGACATAGTAGTCTCTGATCCAAAAAGACAACTAATAAAATCTACCTTATCTCAGAGATATACCTCACCCCTCAAGGGTAAATTTGCACCTCATGAATCTATTGTTCTTCATCATCACAAGCATCTTGAATTTGATATCCCTGAAAAATCACAATTCCAAGGAACCTTAGACACCTTCAACTCCTGCCTCTACTTCATCATACAGTCCAACATCCACCCCTATAGCTCCAATCATTCTTCAGATTCCTATTTCCCAAGAAATGGTTGCTAATAAGATGGATTCCATAATTGTTGTCAGATATGCACCCCTAGTTCTCCCTATAGGATTAAATGCACTCCCAGCCACAGATTACATGAATTATTTTCCCAGATATAATGGGGAAGGGGATGTCACAGCTAAGGAAAATCCGGTATCCTTCTACAGCTTTCCAGACAACTTCAACATTGACTATGCAGATGTGTGGATGAGGTTGTTTGTACAAATCCCTTATGGGGAGGTAAGGAAATGGTTTTGAGGCCTCCCTCCAGCCTCCATTGCATATATTGATGCATTAGATGAGGCTTTAATAAATTAATGGGGAGATAGGATGGATTATCTTTATTACATCACTGAGTTTGGGGCCTTTAAGAGAAAGAATGGTGAGTCTATTTCAGAATTCACCAAGAGATTCAATAAGATGTATGGTAGATTCCCAGATGAGATAAAACCCACTGAAACCTCTGCCAAGATCACTTATTCCAATAAATTTTATGAAAAAATTTCCCTTCTATTGAGGGAGAGAAGATCCACCACCTTTTTTTCCATGCAAGAAGCAACCATTGAGGTTGAATCCAACATCTTAACATCAGACAGGTTAAAGACTAGATCTGAAAAGGACAAGAAGAAACATAGAGAGGATTCCCTTTCCTCCTCTAACTCAGCCACATCTGATCCCAAACTTGATGAAATGACCAAAACTTTGAAGGATATGACATTTGAAATAGCTACGATGAAATGGGAATCTAAAAAACCAAACAAATCTTTTAAAAGGGTTGGGAACAAAAATCCCAACCAGTCTGGAAGGCCAAATGATGCCCCTCAGATAATGTAGAGAGAGAGGAGGAATGTTAATGACCAAAGACTAGTACCTCCTTTCCAAAACAATCATATTGAGGAGATGGATGCAGACAATGATGTTGTGGATGATGTTGTTGTATTTTTAAATGAAACATATTTTGACACCAGTCACTTGACGCAACAAGATTATGAGGTAGCACAACTGTCAGATCAATTTGATGTTGATGTAGGGGAAGAGGGAGTTATTAAAGGCCAACCCCAAAATAAATATGACTTGAGGCCTAGAAAACATGCTCCCAAACACACCACCTCTGATCAAAACATAAAAATGAAGGTTCCTCCCAAGACAAATCCAAGCAAGCATGCATTGTCTAAAGCCCATCGACCTCCTCCATTAAAACTTTTTTTCCCTGAAGTAAAGGAAGTTAATTGGCCAAAAGAATATTTCATTCTAAAGAATGAGTTGAGAAAGATCAAGATCCCTATACCTCTATCATAATTCTTGAAAAATGATCCTTTCAAACAATCCATTATGAAGGTTCTACAACCACCTACTTTTGTTGTAACTTCTGATGTAATTAGTCTGCAGGATGAGAACCCATCCATTATTGTGGGTCCACACATTGAGGATGGCTCTGATGCTTCTGCACCATTCTACATGTCTTTAAATTTCCATGACAAGATCCTACATAATTCTCTCATGGACTCAAGTGCCTCACATAATGTCATGCCTAAAGTTGTTATGGAGGAACTAGTTCTAGAGATCACCAAGCCCTATCGAGACCTTTACTCCTTTGAATCCAAAAAGGTCAAATGTTTGGGATTAATAAAAGATCTGGTGATTTCTTTGGCACATTTACCCATGAAAAGTGTAGTGATGGACATCGTTGTGGCTGGCATTGCCCCCAAGTTTGGTATTCTTTTGTCTAGGACGTGGGCCAAGAAGTATGGAATTTCATTACAAATGGACCTATCATATGTGAACATCCCTGTTTTTGAAGGAGAGAACATGAGGATATATAGGGAGGTCAGATTAGTCTATATTGTCAGCAACCATCAGAATCTAAGAAATCACCCAATTTATGATGTTGAGGATGAGATCAACTCGTCTATTTTTCATCTAAATGGTGAGAAACTAGAAATTACAGTCAACAAATGCAACGATCACCCTTTGAAAGATCAACAGAACAAAGTGTGGCAGATTTATTTCAATGGGTCTTCATCAAAATAAGGTTCTATGGCTGGTATAGTCCTCATTTCCTCTACGCAGGAGGTCATACTGCTTTCTTATAAGTTGGAATTAGAGACTACTAACAATATAGCTGAGTATGAAGATCAAGTGCTTGGATTGAGGGATACTAAAGACATGGTCATTGACAATTTGGCAGTATTTGGTGATTCTGAGTTGATCATCAATCAAGTCAAGGACATCTATCAAGATAAACAATAGAGGCTCAAACAATATAGGAATGAGGTGTGGGACCTAGTTGACAACTTCTACCTGGCATTTAATATTTCCTTCATTCCTAGAGAGGAAAATTAGAAGGCAGATTCTTTGGCATTGGATGCCATCACCTTTAGACCTCCCATTGGTCCAAATATCAAATATCAAGTGGAATTCAGACATAGGACAACCATACTAGACAACATAAATCACTGATAGGTATTTAGTGATGACTTGGAGCTAGAAAGATTTATGCAGACCATTGAAGAATTCTCCAATATCTCAATAGATTAGGAAGGTGAAGATGATGAATCAGGAGATCAAAAAACATCTCAGTTGTTGAGAAAATTGGTTGGAAAAAACATTGTGGAGCTTAAAATGAACTACATCCCCAGGGATCTAGTTCCACTGGAAAGGTTATTTGACAATCATGATGTCTCCATAGAAGCTACCATAAAAAATCAAGAAGAGGAAGTGATGGACTGCAACATTGGGTCTGTTGAAAATCCCAAAATAGTCAAATGGTCCAAGGCACTACCTCCAAAAAAAAAGGTTAGGTATGTCAGCCTCATGAAAACATTTCCTGATATTTTTGCATGGTCATATGAGGATTTGAAGACATTTGACACTGACATCATCCAACACAAGATCCCTCTAAAGGCTGGTTCTAAGCCATTCAGACAGAAGATCAGAAAATTTAATCCCATCTTGATGTCCATAATTGAAAAAGAGATGAAAATAATGCTTGATGCCAGAATTATTGTTCCCTTGAGGTACTCAAATTGGGTGGCCAACTTGGTACCTGTGAGAAAAAAGAGTGGGGAAATATGCTTGTGTGTTTATTTCCAAAATCTCAACAAGTGTTCCCTAAAAGACAACTACTCCATTCCCAATATGGACCATATTTTACAAAAGGTAGTAGGTGCTCACAGGATTTCCTTGGTGGATGGGTACTCTAGTTATAACCATATAGCAGTATGTGAAGAAGAAAAATAAAAAACAACATTCACCACCCCTTGGGGGACATTTATATATGAAAAAATTCTCTTTGGGATGATGAACACAGGGGCCACCTTTCAGAGGGCCATGGATATAACCTTTGTGGGGAAAAAAGAAAAAATTATTGTTATATATTTGGATGACATCACCATTTTCTCCAAATCAAATAAATAACATTTACAACACCTTGAGAAGATTTTATGAAAATGAAGAAGGTATGGGATCTCTTTGAATCCAAAGAAGTCTCACTTTGCTATGCCATGGGGTAAGCTCCTAGGCCACATCATATCAGAAGGAGGAGTAAAAAAAGACACTAAGAGAGTTGATTCCATTCAAAAAATTGAAATTCCTAGAAACAAGAAGTCCATTCAGTTTTTTATAGGCAGGAAAAATTTCTTGAGGTGCTTTGTGCCAAACTTTGCTGAAATCATAAGGCCTTTCACCAACATGTTGAAGAAAGATGTTGTTATCAAGTGGTCACATGAGGAAAAATCATCACTCTAGAGGATCAAACAAGCTTTGGTCGAGGCCCCTATATTAGTCATCCCTGACTATGCCAAATATTTCTTTATCTTTTCTTTTTCTTCCGAGGAAACCATTGTTGTTGTGCTACTGCAACAGGATGAATAATGGCATGAAAAATTCATAGCCTTTTTCAGAAAATCCCTCCAAGATATTGAGATGAAGTATGAAATATTAGAAAAGTAGGCCTATGCATTAGTCAAAACATTTAAATCCTTCAGGGTGTATGTTTTACAGTCTAGCATAACAACCTATGTTCCTAGTAGCAGTGCCAAAGAGATTGTGGTCCAGCCAGATAATGAAGGGAAAAGAGGGAAATGGATTGTCAAATTGTTGGAGTATGACCTACACATAAATCCCACCAATATGTTCAAGGGACAAGGAATCACCAAGTTATTATCATAATCAAACTGTAAGTTGTTGGAATTGCATCAGATCTTCACCCAATCTGATGCACCCACGACACAGTTTGGAAAAGACAACACGCAGGTATTTGAAAACTACTCTTCTTCACCTTGGTACATAAATGTTATTTACTTTCTGCAACACCTAGAATGTCCACCATATTTGAAAAATACAAGAGCCAGGTCTCTCAAATTAAAATTTATCAAATTAACAAGTAAGGGCATGCAATTAATATCAAAAGTTTGCAGGAAAACAAAAATTACTCTTAGCACCTCATGAGGAAGTCTTATCCCTAGTTGGAGCCAATGTTGAGACCTAAGTCTGCACCCTTGCCCCTCCTGCCACATTTTCCCTATACCTTCCTGAAAATTATTCCTCTTTTGGTTGGTTAACTTGGTTTCCCATTACTAAATGACTTGGTTTTTCATTGTTATCTTTCTTGATTGATTCTTTGCGCAAATTGTTTATGTTTCTTTCAAGGATAATTGCATGTCGTGATTTGGTTTGAAATACTTATCATCATGTTTTCCATTGATTGAGCATGAAAAGGGTCCACCAAGTATTTTTTGTGTGCAAAAGACATCTAGGACCACCAAGTCCTTTGTATGCGTAGTAAGCTTCTGCGGGAAAGTCATAACAATTCAGAGCAGTCCATTTCGAGCTTAGATATTAAGCCAAACAAATAGGTTAAATATTCAATGGTGGAGATCTAGCAATCGATGTAGATCAATGACTCTCTTGCATGCATATTCTCAAAATCGCATGAGGCTTAATCTTAGAGTTACACAAACTTCACTCTGCGACTTCGGCGTCGAAACATCGGAGCTCATATTTTTCAGAAACTCCTGAATGTTGAACCACCACATCACTTCACAATATCATCCATCCGAGAGATCTCCACACTTAGCACTCAAAAAATCTTGAATGATGAAATTCCAAATCCATGTGGCATTCATCAGTGGAGACACGTATAATTCATCTGTGGTGACACATGGCATCCATTGGTCATTGACATGTGGCACTCATTTCAGGCCATTTGGGTTACATCGTCCACTCATTTCTAGGAAACATGTGTTGCTCTCTTCATGTGGACATGTTAGTGACAGTGACATCATGAACACGTTATATCCTAAGAGTCGAAGTGTTGAAGATTTGATCAGCTGAAGAGCCGATCAGCCGAAGTGCCGAAGAGTCGATGACATGTGGCATACATCAGCTGATGACATGTGGCACTCATTTCATACACCTTTGGTTACGTCATCTGTCCATTTATGGGTGACATGTGTCACCCTTATTTCTATGACACATCAGCGATATGACATCAGAATGCCACATCAGATACGAGAGATCGCCACTCCAAAAGATTTCAATTCAGAGCAACATAGAAAATCCTGAACCCTGAAGATTTGGAGTCTTGAACTCCAAAAGGATTTAATGGTAAAAATGACTTAATCTCAGATCAATTAGCAATAATCATGAATTAATGACTCCAGGAGATTGTCACTTTGAGAGATTCCAACCCAGAGAGAACAAAGATCATTGAAGCACTGAAGAGTCGAAGACGCATGGCACTCTTCTATCCTGACACGTGGCATCCATCAATTGATGCATGTGGCATTCATTAGTTGAGACACATAGCACTTATTTTAGGCACATTTGGGGCTTTCTTCAGTATTATTTCAAGTGACACGTGTCACCCTCCTTTATGTGACATGTCAGTGATATGACAATCAGACTTCCACGTCATATTTGGGGGATCATCCTTTGGGAGGCTTCCAAGAACAACATTTAAAAGACTCCCGAACCCTAAAGATTTGGAGTCCCGAAGTCCTTAAGTGATGAATGTTAAATAAATCTCGGGTTAATAAGTAATTAGTGTTGGATAATGACTTTGAGAGTTCTATCCTCTGGAGGATATGTATACTTTGCACTTCAAAGCCCCCGAACACTGAATTTTTGAAGTGGCTCACCCACATTTATTTCACATTTTGAAATGTTTAAAAATGGGCGCCAAACCAGAATTGGGGAAACTACACGTCCAAACTGCAAAAAGAATATCAGAGTCTCCAAAAAACTCCAGATGACTTGCTTCTTTCCTCCACGACATAATTAGGGGAAAAGCACTGCCAACATGTTCAGTTATCTCCAGTTGCCTCAAACAATGAGCATGTATGCTAGTTCTCGATACATAGCTTATTTTTTTCACTCCTATCCATATATTGTCAAATCTCGATTCACTCTAGCATGCGCATCAGTCTAGCTTTAGTGCTAGTAGCAGTTTTTAATTATTTAGATAAAAAATCTTTTAGTTTTAGGCATAATAAGTGGTTTTTTGTGTGTGATAAGAACCACTCCTTTTTGTTAAGTGAAGTTTGAAGTATTCATTAACATACTCCAGCAATGTGTTTTAGTTAATTTAGTAAGTTTTTTTATAGCTGATGTATAGAGAGAAACCTCAGTTCCTCACTGGTCGAGGGCCTCCACATCTGTGATAAATAGTAATTTTTTGTATGTTAGAAAGGTTCGGTTTTTGGGAGAAAAATATCGATACAACAACTAATTGGACCCATTCTTTGCATGGATTAAATCTGTCTACCTCATGAAGATATTATTGATGATAGTGTGTTTGTTTCCAAATTTGATGTGTTTCTTATCTTGAACACAATTTTGATTTGTGTGAAGTATATTTCTTTTCCTTCAGCTACTGTATAACTTTTCTTTATTAATATGCAACATGTGATAACAGCTATGCTTTGATGAAGATTTTTTTGTTGTTGCAACCTGTGGGAATAATTGTGTTTTTGGTACATTTTTAATGCTTGAAATGACATTTTAATACTTTAACTTCTAGCAACAGATTGTTCATTGAATGGTTTGATGTTTTTCTTTGTTTCTTACCTTTACTATCTCACTTGTCTCTCCTTAGTGTGACACCATCCAAGGAGGACCCTCATCCATGTCATTTGACCAACCAAACCATGCTCATGTCATGGTAAACCAACCCTCTAACTGACCCATAAATAAAAAATAAACAACCATTTTGATGGGTGTTCTATATGCACTAAAAACCCTTAATTAAATTGTCAACCCAAGGTAAGTAAACTTAGATTTGTAGCAATATTTATGCCAAGGTAGAAAGGTTGGAGGTAGTATAGTCTAACTAAGGAAATGGGTTCTTTAAAATCTAATCTATTCAAACAAAGACTATTAATGATCAAACCCTATCAAGGAAACTTAAACTATCTACCCTAAGTAACCTTTGAACAAAGGATCGATGGATAGTTCTAAGAAAGAAAATGAAAACCCTACTTAAAGAAAATTAACTTAATCAAGACAATAAGCAAAACCAAACTATCTACCTAATAAGAAATAACAAATGTAACAAACTACTTTAATTAACCTATTAAAATTCAATAAGCAACTATCCTATGAAAGCAAGTAAAATAGATAAGAAACTACCCTATCAAAGCAAAATAGACAAGCAAGCAACTACCCTATTAAAGCGAGTAAACAAGCAAGAAAACAACTAACTAACCTATGATAACTTCTACAACAAGTAAACTAATCGAAATTAGTCAATAAGCAACTAATCAAACTAATAAACAAGTGAACTCTATTCTTAAATTAAACTTCACAATTACTTCTAATTTATGAAAGGAAATCTTTAATCTACTAAATTGAAAGAATTATGATAATAAAAGTAATTAACAACTACTCTTTAATCTATGATAAGCAAACTATTCTTTAATCTACCAAAGCAAGAGGAATATTCTCTAATCTACAAAAGAAAGGAAACTATTCTCTAATCTATAAAAGCAAGAAAACTCAAATATAGGGTTGATGGTTATGTCTCTGATGTCTTATGATATCACGATGACATTTAACAATTAACGATAACTCAATATGGATAAACTCAATATTGAATTCGACGATGAAGTGAAAAGTGTGAATTAGGCAATGCAATGAGAACTTAGCCATTATAGAAGCAACATCAACTGTCTTGCATATCCATGTGATTATTCAATTATGCATTAATCATCAACAATATAAAAACACTATTCTAGTAAATTCAATTGCATTCTATACTAATTAAGAAAATTCATACTAATATTCATAACTAAAATCTAAATTCAATAATCAACTTTGAATTGAAATTGCAACCTAAATCTAGAAAAGGAAATTGCATGAAAATAAACTGAACTAATTCTATTCTAACAATTCAAATTGCAAAAGAGGAAATATTCATAAAACGGAAATTAAATACTATTTTAGCATATGAAAATAAGCAAACTAACTAACAATTAAATTATCAAAACTAAATAGCAATTAGATAAGAAAACTAACAACTATCCATCCACCAAAACTTGCCAAAGAAACCATAAACTAAAAACTTTGTTTTAAACTCTATTTTAGCATGCATAAATTCTAACTAATCCTAATCACACAAGGGTTAGTGGCTTAAGCTTAAGTTGTTTCCTATTTAGTTAGAAAGAAATGAAATATTAACTATTCTTCATAAGCAATCTACAACAAGAAACTGAAACAATTAAACTATAGACAGTAATTACACAGTAAGTAAGAAAGATAAAAACACATGTACACGAAAGAATAAAAATGACAACTACACTATTCAATTCACAAGAAAACTAATTGGATATTCACCCAGACTGATGGTGCCCCCCCAGCAAGTCGTGGCTACTCTTCAAAGGCGAACCATGAGCTCAACAACATGAATTCACCATTAAAATAAAAAATGTAGTCTTTATACAGTTTTAGCAAAATGTATGTGAAAATAGCGAAACAGGGTTGAACTGTCTTTTTCTCT
Source organism: Picea abies (assembly GCA_900067695.1). Taxonomy (NCBI): domain Eukaryota; kingdom Viridiplantae; phylum Streptophyta; class Pinopsida; order Pinales; family Pinaceae; genus Picea; species Picea abies. Next base: position 14,442 of record CBVK0100072177.1, read on the forward strand.
CTAACACTATATGTCTGACCACTGAGGTGTTATTTATAAGTTTACAATATGAGAGGTCGACCATTGGAAGGGTCAAACCTCTCTAAAAACAACAAATCACATTTAATATGCCCTAACTATTGGTGGCTTCTAGAAATAAGGTGAGCCAATACTCGCCCAGCATAACAACCCAAATCAAGTTGTCAGAAGCTCAATAGCCGGAGGCCACGAACACAAGAAAAACCCATGTCTCTGATTCTCCCTTCGTTGGTCATCGTATGATAACCTCCCAATCACCCATGGTTTTTGTGCAGGACAGAGTGTCGGAGGGAGTGTCAGATAGAGTGTCGGATGGAGTACCAGACTGAGTGCTGGATGGAGTACCAGACGGAGTGCCAAATACAAAAACAAGTTGCGATTTTTCCCTGTGACACACAAAATGAAAATTAGTTTCATGGAATCATAAAAATATGTTGAATTATACTCAAAATCATCACAAAACATGAATCACACATACATGGTATGGATCATAGCGATTTGACACAAAAGCTCTTCAAAAACTCTTCAAAACAGGAAAACACATATACATATTCGACCAAAAAGGATCTAATTCACGTCATTAAATCAATCATATCAGGGGCCCAACACATTCATAACTTGAGGTGGCCTAAATCTTCCCTTTAGTAGTCAGGTGTAAACTTTAGGACCAACAAGATGAATGAGTGATGTGGCCCCAAACCCAAGGTCTTCATCGTAGACCTAGATGGTACAATTATACAACATGTGAATAGATGAGTTGATGTTAAGCATGGTAGAAACCATCTAATTACTAGTCATTACGTTATACCATTAAATGGCGTGAGGGTACCCACCAATGATGAAAATGGACCTCAAGGTACCTAGTACAATATCATGAGTGTGAATAGAGTATCTAATTTCGACTAGTCATACAAGTAATTGATCATGGGTCAATGAGGAAATCCCACTGTCAATTGTGAGGAAGCTTGTCACTAAGGACTGTAAGATCCAAGGTACTAATTAGTTTCTAGATCATTCTCCTAGATAATGTGTTGAAGTCAATAGGAAGAGATCCATTGAATGAGGGCCTTAATGTCTCACCCATCAATCAACACAAAACATACACCAAGAGATGATGTGAAGATACATAATCACAAAGTACAACTCACACGGGGATGGTCAACAAGACAGTAGATGGTCGACTCAGGTTTGACTTCCCTTGAACATATAACATGACATAGTGATGACCTAGTAGCAAGACTCAAGAGCACCACCAATATAATACAAAAACATATGAGGCATTGAATAACTCTCCATAATGATTGGAAGAGTGACCATCTGAAGGATTATATGACTCATATAATGATATATGGATCCTAGGAAATCCATAACCCAACTATAATACAATGACGCAAACATCTGCCATGTTCAAGGGTGAAACAGTTGATGTTGCCACTTTGATAGATAAAGATCAATGGTAAAAAAAACATCACTCTTTTTTTTAGTGTCTCCTTCATGGTTTAATGAGCATGAAAGAGAGTTAAAAGTGTGCTCAGAAGTGTATTTTTCATTAAGTTTTTATGAGACCAAAAAAGGTTTAAAAGTATACTCGTGAGGTGTCTTTTTCATGGTTTAAGGAGCATGAAAAAAAGTTAAATGTAAGATCACCAAGGTGTTTTTTTCACGGTTTAATGAGTGTGAAAAAGAGTTAAACATTTTCTCGTTAGGTGTGTTTTCCATGGTTTAGTGAGAACAAAATATAGTTAAAAGTAAGCTCACAAGGAGAGAATGAGTGGATTAAAAACATGCATCTATGTTCCAAGTGCATGGAACCAACCTAAGAAAAATGAATTTAGACGGCCATTGGCAAGTGAGGTCCACTCATAGCAATGGTTCTCTCCATGGGTGATGGTCACAAAAAAAAGGCCAACAAATGCAAGTGGCAAGGGATCAAGTATGATTGCAATGGTGGTGAGTGGGTTCAAGGAAAACAACAATGTAGTAGTAAGCATCAACACATTAGTAGAAAATGCATATTCAACTGTAAAGTAATATAAAATGATAGTAACACCCTTAGTATATGGAAAAAACATAAATGAAGAGAGAAGAATGAGGCTCAACTTTGAGCCATGGTGGGTCTATAGGAGGGTTCTCAGGCCTATGAGAAATTGTAGCATGGGCAAAAGATGGAAATCAAGGTTCTAATTGGGGCACCCATGGAGGGTAGGAACTATTGTTCAAGTTATGATGTGCAAAAAAGGAGAATGGATAATGTCGCAACCTAACGGGATCAAAACTAAGGCTTTGTGATGGTAGAATGGGCGGTTACTAATGAAAGATGGTATTACAAGGAGACAACTCTCCCTATATTATAGTTAGAACATGTACCTCAAGTTAAATGGATGTTGCCATAAACAATTTCAAAAAAAATGTCATCGAATCTTGTAAAACACATCTAGAAATACTAGACTCCAGGTTAAAATGCATAGTGAAATCTCAAAAGAACAAATGTTTTTGGATTTTTTGGATATGATATATGAAAAAAATAAGTCACTCACACCATCAACCTATATACAAGGTACTGCACATATTTATAGTTTATGAAAAATAGAGCCCATGTCTAGGCTCAGGCCAAGGATCTGTATCAACATCGATGAACTCATGGGCCATTGTCGGCATCATGTGTCACACTATGTTGGGGCCACACTACATAGAATCAAATTTATGTGTATGGAGACACTCATTGTGAGTAGTCTCATGATATATTATATCTTCTTAATGATGACCATTGAGACAAAAATGATGTACAAAACATTGATATTCAACATGATTGAGGGAAGATAATTCAGTGGAAAGTTCCAAACAAGATATCCAAGGTGTAAGGAGGTCAAGAATAGGAATTTTACTATATGCCCCAACAAATTCCCCCAATAATATATTTGAACTCATCATGTTGACCCTCATCTATTCCAAATCAAGAAGAAGAGAGGATCAATGCATCAAATATTTCTTTGGCTTATTGAATTAATCCATGACTTCCATGAGGGCCTCTTGTGAGGGAAACTCAAAGTCTAGGAAGTCATGTGAACATTGAGAGTCAAAAGTCTTTGCGAGAAAAGTAGGTTTATCATTATCCATATTGGAATGGATTTTTCGATCGGTTTAAACTATTGTTGATTGGATTTTTAAAGAGGCAAGATCAACCACTATGAGCAACATGTTAGATTTGTAAGACTCTACTTCCTTTGGATGAGGTACCACCCAAGGATCAAAATACTCGATGGATATATAGGTAAAAGAAGAGATCATATTGATTGGATAAATGTTCAAAGAAGAAGGTGGTAAGAGAAGAGGAAATGTATCTATGAATGAGGAGTATTTGATCATCCCCACACCAAAAATCATGTAAGCACTATGGGAATCATCGACAAAGGGTATATTAGAACATGCATTATCCTTAAGGATTGGGGTATATAAGGAAATTTGATTTATAGTTGTGATATTCCCTTGGTGAGGAAAGGGAAGAAACCTAAATACTGACAAGATGAAAATCATATTCTCGTAGAACCAAGTGTGCCTAGGTCTCAATTTATACTCTAGAGGAGCATTGGCCACCTCCACTTCGACGAAGACAATTTTACCATCTAACTCAATGGGAAAAATGGTGATGATACCATGAGGCCTGAACATATATCCTTTAAAGTCCTTCAACACGGTGTTAGATAGATCAACATTTGGGGAGCCGAGATATTTCCAATAGGAAATGGACATAATACAAGTAGAGGCACCTTCATCAACCACTATGCAGAAGATATTTTTCCTAGTTGCTTTCACTTGAATTTGAAAAGAAATTCAGTGGTATATACTATTACGAGCACAGTCCAAGTCAAATGAAATTAAACTAGACTCTGAGGAGCCAACCCCTCCTATCGATGATAAAAAATATTTCTGTTGCATGGGGAATATCTATAGGAATTCTAAAGTAGACATGGAACATGGTTCCTGGGCCAATTCTTACACAATAATATAGTTGTGGATGGCATATGCATTTGGGTTATGAGACGTGCATTGAAGAACATGCTTTGATGGGAAAATAAATGTCTTGAATGATGGCTTCTCTATTGAGAGAGGGCCACCAGGTTGGGAAGAAGGGACTTGATCCTTATTCATAGGACCGACCTTAGGAGTATCATAGTTGTATGCTTGAGTTTGTAATGAAACCTTCTTGTCACTCAAGATTATGTTGGTGGTCGAGGATAACCCCTCAAACTAAGGAATACCTACCATTCCCCCTTTTGGAGGGGTAGGATTTGATGAAACCATTTGTTGTGGTTAGGGAGGGAATGGACAAGTCAAAATAGTAGGTTGATGAGGATCCTTATGTTGGGAAAATTAGCAATGAATTTCATCCATATTGGGACACTAGTGAATAGGATGGTTGTCCCCACAAATATTGCATGGAAACCGATTGTTTTTCTTCTCTTTTGTTCCTCCCCCAATAATGTTTTGGGCTTGAGGGGATCCACGTTCATTATTATTATTATTATTATTATTATTATTATTATATATATATATATATATTCTTTCCTCCAAGTTGCTGAGGATTCTTTGGTTGTGTGGATTGCACTGAATTGTCCTCAAAGGTTTAAGTCAGAACCTGAGTAGTTTAAGTTGTGTGAATATCAACTAGTGGTTGTGATGAAATGTGCATTTGACCCAACTATCTAGCTAATTGGCCCATAGATGCACTAGAAATAGAATCAACAACACCATCATCATGGGGTACTAAGTTTGGCCTCTGAGGATATGTTGATGGTCATGGAGTGTGTGTGATAATATCATATAATGTGAAATATTGATAGTAGATCAAGTATAAATGATGGGTACGTAAGATGGATTTCTCCTCAAAAGTCACCCCTTCCATAGAAACATCCTTGGGGATATGTGGAAAGAGGGATTTGGTAAACCACTCCATGTGGATTTGGTCAAGAATATTTTCTTTTATCATTCTACGTGTCCACCTCCAATCATGAATGTGATCATAAATTCTGATGGAGGTATCTTGGTATTGATATTTCAATAGCTCAACCTCGTTCTCATATGTAAATGGTAATTGGAAGTGCATTAAAAATTCAATGGCCAAGTCATTGAAGCTAGTGAAGGAAGCACCCTTAAGTTCAATATACCATCTAGCGGCACCTCGAGTCATGGATCTCTAGAAAATTTGTAGTCTAACATTATCATCCATAAAAGAGTTGGATGAACACCATAGGTGATAGATCATAATGTGCATGGATGAGTATTGTCCTAGATTTTCATCAAAATTTGGCTTGTTTGAAGGTAACTTGGAAGGTATGTCTGACCATAATGGGATGTTGATCTAGGTGGATCTTGGTGGCAACCCACCTATTCCAACTGGCTCCTCTTGACAATTTTTAGTTCAACACATTCTTCTGTACTTCTTTGTAATTGTGGGTTCTACACATTCAGGGTTGTTTGAAGCCCTACACATCATCCAAGTGGATACTGGTGGCCTCCCACCTAATCCAACTGGCTTATTTTGTATGTTTTCATGTCAACACATCTTGTTGTACTTTCAGGGCCGTTTTGGGCCCTAAACAATGTTTTTTTGGCTCTCCATAGACAAACTGTAGACAAAGTCAAAGTTTGATGGCATAATGTGTAGTTCTCTAAAAGACCTTTCCAATAGGCTATCATGCACCTAAAATGAAGGTCGTATGCAAATGTTACGAGACCAAGAAGTTGAGGTACCAACTTACCAATAGGGGCCCACATAACGTTTGGCGTTTCATCTCCTAGGGTTAGGTTTTGGCATTCATGAGTATTATCAAAAATGACTCTGGAGCCTCATTGTAATCATTCTACTTAGATAGATGCACGTAACAGCCACATATTTTCTCAGAGATAGCTACCACCATTTGAGCAAGTGTTTCAATTATGTAGTTTTACAGTTTCAAACTATTTCATTTATTCAATTGAAGATATTGTTCACTGGATATCTGTGTTCTTCTTCATATCTCTATGTCTATTGTATTTAGTATGTTAATCAATTCATTTCGATCCTAAATCTATATAAGTGGTATTAGAGCAGTCTTCTCTTCATTTATTTTTCTTCATGCATGTCCCTGACAAGATCTGGGTACAAGAAGTTGGGACTCGAACCAATCAATTCATTGCAATATCGGTTGTTCTGATCTTGAAAACAACCCATGGGGGACGAAAATAAATATGATGGAGCAGGAGATCCTTTTAAAATGTTGCTCGAGGGAGACCTTGCATGACAAAGGAATAAAATGATGGACAACTTTGCATAGATCCTTCGACGGCTACCCACAGGAGAAGCATCTTCATCAAGCAGCCATGCAACCCCCTTCAAGGTATAGGTAAATTTTGATATTCCATTATTTGAAGGATTGATAGATGCAGATTTTGTAGATAAATGGTTGAATCTACTTGAAGGGTATTTTTCGGTCCACGATTTTTTCGATTGGGAAAAGATTACTTTTTCACTCCTCAAGGTCATCCCCCATGTGAATGACTGGTCAGATACTTACTTTGAGCAAAGGGCCATAGAGGAATCTACAATTTTGTGGCTTCCCCTACATGGGATTCCATCCGGGATGCCATTAAAGAAAAATACTACCCCGTTGGAAGCTACGAGGACTAGTACACCTGATGGAACACCCTGCGTCAAGAAAGGGACTAGATAGTACAAGATTTCACCAATATTTTCCATACCCTGTGCACCAAATTGGGTATCAAAGACTTTGAGAGACATCTGGTTCTCAAACACTGTGACTGTTTGCATAGATACATGTAATGTCCCTTTCCAAATAGGAGCTCCAGAGAGGAGGCTTAATGGTCTAAATTGCCCCGTTAGACTATAGCCAGGGCCAAAGTGGGGTAAACAGGGTTACTAGAGGTCACTCCAGTCACAGGTGTTATATTCGGAAAGTGACATCGAGCTAAAAAGGGTTAAAAGCGCTTTTAAGTCATTATGAGCTAAAAATAGAAGTCAACAGTGAATTAGGTTTCAACAATGATTTAGGGTTTTGGAATTCAACAGTGAATTAGGGTTTCAGTATGATTTAGGGTTTTGGAAATCTATAAAGGAAGGGTCAACGACCTAGTTCATCATTATGCAGATTATGACTTGTCATTGAGGAGAAGAGGCGCATCTCAGGAGATATAGTTCAGTGTATTCCAGGAGGAAGACACCAGTTGGTTGATTTCAGTGTTGAAAGACACACTCTAGTCACCGGGAAGATCATCCAGGTCTTCCATCATTCTTCATTGATTCCACAATGCTCTCATATTCTGGGTATTATCTTTTAGTCACTTATTTTTATTCTGGATAAGATCCTTTTGTATTTTGATCTAGCCGAGTGTTGTTATTTTATTAGGCCACAATTGCTTATTTATATTTCGGCTAAGATCCTTTGTATGTTGATCTAGTCGAGTATTGTCAGTTATTCATCCACATTCGGCCATTTTGTAATCCATAGAGATATCATAATACAATCTTCGTAGTCCTTTGTTGCATTTATTATTTGTATGATCATTTATATGTTGTAAACCTTTGATCCTACAGACACATTGGCAGTGTTTCCTAGACTAGCCAAGTCAGGAACATTACAGTGGTATCATAGATTAGTCCTGCCAGCCTGTGACTAAAGACAATAAGTGCAGCAAAAGGCCTAGAGGGCCGTGAACATGTAGGTGATGAATATGTCACTTACAACAGGCATCAGGAAAGAAGGCATAGGCCTGATTTCCCCCATTTTCCTCCTAGCTCAGAGGAAGAGGAAGAGCCACACAGAGAAGCAGAGAGAAGGGAAAAGCGTGAGGCTAAGCACGAGGTAGAGAGGATGCTAGGAGACAGATATGAGTGACTAGAGGGTAGTGGCAAGGCCCCCGTAGATCCATAGGCAACTTTCATGCAGGTTATGAACAATATGTTATCTAGTCAATGGACCATGTCTCAGTCCTTGGCACAGGTGGTTGATAGATTGGCTAGAGTGGGCACCCCAGATACACAAGTCCCACATGCAGCATAGGGGAACTCGAAAGCAGGCAGTAGAACCCAGTCACCCTCTCGCACATACATCTCTACGAGTAGGATTCCCAGACTCTTGTTTCCCAGTTTCCATAGGGCACCCCCATTAGCAGCACCACCACCGATAGCACAGAGGCCACCCACTCATGCTGACGACATTGCAGATTATAGGAGGGAGTACAGAGCATTGGGTCATGACTTCCATCAGGACATGACCATAGTCGAGTACTATGGACTCAGACTCAGGAACCTCCCCAGAGATCCATAGAGGGGAGGACCACAACAACAGTAGAGGAATAACCTCAATTTCATCCGAAAAGTTGGGAAACTCACCATCCCTTCTTTCGACGAATCATCCAAATACACCGCCAGAGCTTGGGTACAGAAGCTAGAAATGTATTATAAGCTCAACCAGATGACCGAGACAGAGGCCATCAATTTCACAACCTTACACTTGGAGGGTGAGGGACATGAGTGGTGGTATCATGGACTGGTGACATTGGGTCACAGTTGCATCACCTCCTATAGGGAGTTTACAGATAGGCTTATGGACAAGTTTGACAGGAAGGATCCTAAGATACACTTCAAGGATCTATCCCAGTTGAGACAAACTAGCACAATAGAGGCGTTCATCACTGAGTTTCAGTGGGTATTCGTCGCAGTGACAGATATATCAGAGCCCAGGATGATCATGCTATTCACAAAAGGACTCACAAAGCCTTTGAGAAGATGGGTGAAGGCATATAGGCCTCCCACATTGCAGGATGCCATCCTTCACACTCGAGATATAGTAGACTCAGTGCCAAAGACTAAAACTTTCTCCAAACCATTTTTGCCCCAGAGGGATCAAGACAGGAAGCCATTCCAGAGAGAATGGAAGGGCAAGGAGAATTTGGATGATGAGACTAGGTGAGAGCTTATGAGGAAGAAGCTTTTCTTCAGCTGCATAGATCCTTGGGTCCCAAGCCACAGGTGCATGGGCAAGGGAGAGATTCATTTTATTGAGGTAGCAGTAGACAACATGGATAGTGAGGAGGAGGAGAAGGACAATGGATCCACTAGTTCAGAGGAGGAGTTAGCAACAGCAGAGGAGCAACTTCCCCGTAGACCACCGACACCGATAGGAGCCCATCCTCCAGTAGTCCCACAACTGCCAGAGCAGGCTAACAGGAGGAAACCAACAAAGGGAGGAGTCATAGTGACCCTTTTTGGTGTTCCCAGGTATGATACCCTCCGTATCATAGGGATTATTTAGGGGCAACGGGAAATTTTCCTGATAGATGGTGGGGCCACCCACAACTTCATCGATGCTTCACTAGTATCGACACAGGCACTTCAGACATAGGAGTTTGAGGGGTTTGATGTTGCGGCAGTAGATGGCCACACACTGGAGTGTCTAGACATAGCTCCAAACTTAGAGATGAATTTAGGAAACTACAAAGTGAGAGACACATTTTATGTGGTTGACCTATCTGACACAAATGTGGTGTTAGGAGTTCAGTGGATGATTAACTTGGGAAAAATCACTACCAACTACCAAACCTTGGAAATGGTATTCATAAATCGGGATGGAAAGAAGGTTGTTCTAAGAGGTATGTCGACAGGAGCACCCAGGATAGTTTTAGACAAGAGGATGGAGAGGATATTCAGACATGGGGAGGTAGCATATGCCGTAGAATGCTTGATCACTACTCAAAAGGATTCATAAGGTCGACAACAATACCACACAAAGATCAAGAATTTATTGGGACAACATCAACAGGTCTTTGAGGCAATTCCACCAGGGTGACCACTTGAACGGGGGTTTGAGCACACCATTGAGTTGGATGAGGGGGGCAAACCTATGATCACCCTCCCCTATCGCCATCCTAGAAGTTTCAAGGATGAGATAGAGAAGGCAATCAAGGAATTGTTGGTGATGGGACACATCAGACCGAGCAATAACCCATTTGCTTCTTTAGTTGTCTTAGTTCTGAAGAAGGATGGCACCATGAGGATGTGCATTGATTACTGAGCCTTGAACAAGAAAACCATCAAGAATTGGTACCCTATCCCACACATTGACGAGTTGATGGATGAACTGCATGGGGCAGTTTTCTTCTCAAAAATTGATCTATGCTCTGGATATCATCAGATCAACATTCGAGAGAAAGACATAGAGAAGACGACATTTTAATGTCATTTTGGACACTTTGATTTCCTGGTTATGCCATTTGGGCTAACCAATGCACCTGCTACATTCCAGTCTTGCATGAACCATATATTCAGGGATCAGTTAAAGAAATTAGTCTTGGTTATCTTCTATGACATCTTGATCTATAGCCGGTCATGGCGAGAGCATATGAGGCACCTGGATGAGGTATTGAGCATCATGGAGGCACAACCATTATATGACAAAGATTCCAAGTGTGAGTTCGTTATGACAAAGCTTCTTTACTTAGTCCACATCATTAGTGCACAAGGGGTACAGGTGCACCAAGAGAAGATCAGAGCCATTCTAGATTGACTAACGCCCAAGAATGTGACAGAATTGAGGAGCTTCTTCGGGCTGTGAAACTATTACGGGCGGTTCGTCTGGGGTTTTTCTTAGCTTGGAGCACCGCTGACAGATCTTACCAAGCACGGGGCCTTCATATGGACTGAGAAATCATAGGAAGCCTTTGATCACATGAAGGAATTCATGGGCACTTGTCCAGTGTTGGCACTACCAAAATTCACCTTGCCATTTGTACTAGAGTGTGACACATCCGATGAAGGGATCGATGCAGTTTTGATGCAGGGAGGACACCCCATTGTATTCAAGAGTCGAAAGATTAGTCAACCTGAGAGGTTGTACTCCATTTATGACAAGGAAATGTTGGCAATCATGCATGCCT